>BPLR01001814.1:0-81428 GCA_021605095.1 Caerostris extrusa
ATATGGTTCATAGTACTCCACAGTTGTGTAGCGATTGCCTTCCCACCAATATTCGAAAGAATGCGTTCCCGCCTTGACCAATAATGTCTCTTGGTTCGGTAATTTGATCATCCTGTTCATCAAAATTGTTTCATTTATCCACGCATGATAGGCTCTCTCTATGGACAATTCACAGCTGTTGAAATAACAAACACATCCAATGAGCGCTGCATTTTATTTTTCCATGCCCAACGCGGCATAGCGGTCTGATAAATCTCACTTTCTTTCTTCATTAACAATGTTAATATGTTCAGTAAATACGCAATATACGGGATGACTGATCCAAAGAAGTCAGGACAAAACTGCAAAACTCAATTATTCGAAAACAGAAAGATACCGTTCCGAGGATCCGAAAAAAATGCGAAGCTGAAGGAAGGGTTTTTGTGTGTGTGATGTGGATCATAAGCATTATGTTAGATGATATAATTTCTGAAAAAACATTTGAAAGTGCATTTTCAAATCGACATCGATTAATGACATCATCAATATCTCTTGTGAATTTTGAAGGCGAGGAGGAGAACGGACCTTTTCCAGTCCAACCGGAATTACTCCCGATCTTAAAGTTCAGGGCATCAAGAGGATTGAAGAAAACCTTGCTTTGGACGGACAGCACCTATGAAGGGAAAAGGTGAGGAAGTTGCTGAAACGGACGCTTTCTCAGATGAAACAGTACCACCGGCTGCGCATGCTATGCAGCAACTGCAGAAGAAAGATTAGGAAGCATTGTGGCCTATGCTCCTTAAGAAAATCGCCGTTATCTTCATAATAATATTAATAATAATAATAATAACATAATTCTAATGATTCAGCTGAGTGACAATGTCAGTAAGTATGGATTCCAATATCTGGATAAGAAACTAATTGCTAAATCTCCTTCTAGTAGAAATCTTCCTTCTAATAAAGCAAAATTAAATAATAAATTTGAAACTTTAGAGCAATGCAGATATTTACATGGTGAAAATGTTGATTCTATTGTTACTATGTTCAAAAAATCCCTCGATTATGAGTTTGGGTCAATGGAAAATTTAACTTTTTGATTTTTAAAAAAAAATTTATTGAAAGCATTTGAAAATAAGATGCCCAGTAAACTAGCTGGTAAAATGGTTAAAATTTACCCGCTGATGAAGATCAGCTCCTTGGGGAAATAACTAATTATTTACGGAAGAATATCATTGAATATTTTGTCATAACTCAGGAAACATAAGACACTTTGAACGTAATTGTCAAGGGATTATGTAAAAATATTCCTGAGGAGGATACAAAAAGCTGTGCTTATCGAAGAAGAATTTGTGGTGGAAAAAGTTGGCACAATTATTTAAAACTAAAAACTAAGCAGCTCTTGCCAATATAGCAAATAGCTGTCACTACAAATGAAAAAAATAATAAGATTTTTAAACTCAATAGACTTTCTATTTAACGATTGTCATTAAAAAGTACAATAAAAGACCTATAGCATTGCAGTGCTTTAAATGCAACTTTTTTCAACTCAACTAATTGTGAAATTCAAAGTCGATGATGTCTATAATGTGGACAGGAATATTCTCATAAAAATGTTCCATTAAAAAAAAAATTGAGATTTCTACTTGTTATTAACTGTGATAAAAAAAGGGTCATCGCCGCTTGGAAAGGTTGTAAAAATTTTCTAAAGTAAATGTGAACTCAAATAATTAGGCTACTATCCCTAAATTTCAATTCTTCTAGACTGATTGGGTACAGAATTTGAAGTTTTTACTGCTGCATTTAAAAATTATCAACATCAAAATTCTATATTATTATTCAAATTCCACTGAATCAAATCAATTTAACTTTTTAATAAACATTTTAGATATTCTTATTTTCCATAAGAATAGCTACCTCATAAAAGAATTTATCTCTATGTTTACCAATTTAAGTGGTCTAGATGACCTTATTCAAAAAAATAAATAATGCGCAAACTAAAGCAGACTGAAACTTCAAGTCTTTCTTGTAAATGAACTAGCATCTCAAATTAACTAAATAACCCTGTTTTTAAATATCCTCCAAAATTTCGATTTTTTCTTTTTTTTTCCTGTCATAGTTCTCTTAAAGAGCTTGCACTGTTCTAAATATTTTTAATTCGACTCCCTGAGTCACGATTTTACGATTTTCTCCCTTTCCATTGTGCTACCCCCACTCATCCTGCTAAGTCACATCACTTTTCTCCTACTCTGATTTATTGCCTCTGTCTGACCAGAAATGGGACAAGCTTTTTCCGGTCGCGGGCCAAAAATCGAAAAAACAAACAAAAGTTTCTCAGTTTCCAGACAAATTTTACTAAAATTCTAAAAACAATATACAAGTATTACAATTTAAATATGTTAATGAGATGAATGGAATTACGATTTCTTTTAAAATTCCTTATATTGAGGTTCGATGTGAGATGTACTATTCTAAAGGAACAGACTCCTACTCATTTGTCAATCTACTTCATGAAATAACTCTTTCTAAGGTTCATAGTTGAAAACACTTGCTTTCCACATATGTAAGATGAAGCAAAACATAGCACTAATTTTCTGGGAGCGAGATATTAAATTTGGAAATTTACTTTCGATAATCATTTGTAAATTCTAACTTTGGCATATTTAGAAACAACTGCTTGAGATGATTATTAAATTGCAACTCAATTAATTCAATCTGCAAATCTGACTTCACTGCTTCACAATTTGCGGTTGAAGGCATGGTAAAAATATCAATTCTGTTTGAATGGTACTGAAATCTTGAAATCTGCTTTCGAACTCAAATGCACTTTTTCAAACCATCTTCATAATTCTTCAGTTTCTCTTTATTTACTGAGCGTATTGAATTTAACCTCGGCAAATGAGACAAGTCGTTCTTAGATAATTGCCAAGCAAACCAATTAAGTTTTAGTTTAAAAGCTTTGAGATGGGCCCAGATATCGTTGATAAATTGATTTTTCCCTCGCATCTTGACATTCAAGTTGCTCATGACAAAAAATATCTGTGAAAAAATGCAAAGTCCGAAAGCCATTCTTTGTCTTCTAACATTTTGCACTCCGCAGAACACTGTTTCTCATGAAAGAACGATACAATGCCTTCTTTCAGCTGCCAAATTCGCTCGAAAAACATCCTGCACTAAGCCACCTTACTTTCATGTAAGGTGATTTTCGTCACATCTGAGTATTCAGATTGCACGGAGTGAAGAAAATCTCAAAATTGTAAGCCCACGAGATCGAATAGTATTTACAATCTTCACGACTGCATCAAGCACGGGTTTCATATTCAATGCAGATTTACACAGAACATCTTGATGTATTACACAATGTAGAAAAACAACATTGTACTCAGGATAGTTTTTTGATTAAAGAGTCCAAGAAATTCAGATTTGTTTCCTGTTATATTTGGTTCTCCATCGGTCGCAATATTACAAATATTTGTTACAGACACTTTCAAAGTTAAAAGTCCTTCCTGAAATTCACGAAAGATATCACATCGTTGTAGTTCCCTTTAAAGAACGCATGCACGCCATTTCCTAGGTAATTTCAACGTTCTCCTCAACACTTCTTATACGAGTAAATAATACTAATTGAGCAGTATCATTTATATCAGTGCTTTCATACATAACTATGGAGCAAAATATAAACTGACAATCTTTGACTCTAATTGTGATGTTAAATTTTTATCGATGGCTTCGGTTCTAGAAGTCACCGTTTTTTCGAAATAAACACAGTCTCAAATTATTTTTCTTGTTCTGGACATAAAACATCTCAAACTTGGAGCATGCATTGTTTAACAAACTCCCATCACTGGGAGCTTTATTATTTTTAGCAATATTGTATGCTACAATGTAACTTGCATGTGTAGCTGCTTCTTGGATATTGTTTACCTTCTTGAAAAGAATTTTGTCGGCCTGATAATTTTTACAAAGACTTTCTGCATTTTATTTTCTTTCATATTCGGACATTGCTTCGTAATTGGAATTCTTATGTTTAGATGTGAAATGACGAGAAATGTTATATTCTTTGAAGACTGCTACAGCTTCATTGCAGATGAGACACACTGGTTCATCTTTTACAACTGTAAAAAAATATTTCCAGGTCCATTCATCATTAAAAGTACCGCACATTGAATCAACTTTACGTTTTTTAGTAATCCCTTTGGGTTTTGAAATATTTCACGAATAATCCAAACAAGCACTAGGCTACGCTATATTTTTTAATAATTTCACCACTATTCACAATGATACTATATGTCCGTAATCTTTCCATATGCAATCTATAATATTAGAACTCGCTCAAAAGAAAAAGGATGACTGGAGCCTGTGGTCTAATTCACCTATATTGGATTCCCATATGTCTGCATTCAAAGCAAAAGATAATGCTTGTTGGCGCCATTCTGCAGCTATAACTAACAAAGAACTTCCGCTTTTAACACTTTACCGTTTGTAAGTTGTCTGTGCTTGCTATTTCCGTCGATTTATGTTTTGTAGAACAAAAATTAAGAAAGTAAAAAGATCATCAGTCCTTTGAAAAAAAAGGAAGAAAAAAATAATGTTTAATCAAAGTAGAAAAGGAGATGGATATATAATATATAAATATATATTTCTTTTATTTTACCTCGGACCGGCAAATTAAAATTCTATCCTCGGGCCGGAGTTGGCCTGCAGGCCGTAGTTTGCCCATCCCTGGTCTAGACGAAAAAGTTTGTTTTTCTTCCAACTTTCGCCCGGTTATTTTCTCCTAATTTGAACTTGTTTTTTTTTTTTTTTTTTGTTTTATTATTTGTTTCTGAGCAATTGTTTTTCTACTTAACATCCAACATTCAATTTGGTTATTTTTATTTTTAATTTTCTTTTAATTATTACTTTATTTTCTTTTAATTCTTTTTTTCAAATTTTTATTTCGAATTAAACTTAAATAATAATTAATTTTAATTATTATTATTTCAATCTAAATAAAATAAAATATTTCCTATGTATAAATTTTATAGGGAATTTATTTTCTTTTTCATAATATCTTTAATAACACTATGGGCATACCACCGCTATGTATCATCATTTTCAGCAAAGAAGGAGGCAGAGGTCTCTTCGCGATCAAGGTACTCCAACAAGTTTTCAATATTAAGAATATGCTGTCTATCATTCAGCGACACAATTGTCAGATTTCAGAAGCACCTCATTATCTACAGTATTATACAACATTTCTGGTGGTATGTCATACACATATTTTCGGAATACATCTCTCAGTATTGGCAAAAATGCTTTTTTTCAAGGTGAATTTTAATATTCAGTTATCCAGACAATTGAAATTCACAAAGTGGAAGATCGAGATACATAAGTGCCATACATATTCCAAGAATTTAATGTGGACACAGTTTTCCTCGAATGTCGAAGCAAGCTCGTTTACAAGCATAATATGTGAAGAGGCTCAGTACGCACATCTTTTTTTGCCTTTTAGAACTCATTGATTACGACAATCCTTCCAACTAATTTATCAATTTTTAATACGAAGGTTATTTTGTTTATCTACATTGACGGTACCATGAAAATACATCTGCTTGAACGAAGGTAGGATCATTGCATAGACAAATTAGTCTAAGGCCCTGTTTTTAAAAAGGGCCCATTCAAATTGTCTATTTAGAAAAGATTTGTAGATAAAATAGTTTTATATTTCTGTTCGATAACTGTATATTGCGTGCTTGTTATGTGATTTTTGTAATGTCTAAAATCAAAAGAAAATGTGTTCTTATGTTTCTCCTGTAACTTTTCTGCCTATACTAGATTTAAAACGTCTTCAAGAAGAGAGCCACGTTCAGGTTCATGGGAACAATTTAATTTTTATTTACAAGCATTATATATATACGCAAAACTATATTTAAAAAAAAAAGGATATTAAAGATAATTTGATTCAAAAGTACAGTTCACTCCAATGTCGGTGATTTTAGAGTTCTTGAGTCTACGACCTGCGGTAGCCTTAATTATCACACGGTGGGATACACAGAACCACAAGGGATCCCTTTGTAAACAGGCGAAACTCCCGCCTGTTCACTCACATCAGAGAAAAGAGAAAAACAACACTCTTTGTCGACTCGTCGCAGAACTCCCTTGTTTCTTCTCCAAAAACCTCCAAGAAAATCCATAAAGGAGGTGGGGCAGCTTCCCTCACTTCTTATTGGAGTAGACACTTTCTCAGGAAATGTTCTATCACCAGTCAGGATACAACAACTCATGGTGTAGTCCATATCCCGTCAGTAATGGTTTCGACGTGTGAAGGTCGAACAGACAATCGCAAATTTCATGAGGTCTCATTAACCATGACTCTGATTATCTGCTGATGATATTTGGTGACAAATTCTTCTGTTTGTTGTTTCTTATCCCACTTGGCTGGCCAAGCCCATGAGCCATATGTACTCATGATTGAAGGGAAGGAAGCAGCTTCTGTTGTGATGGAGCACCCGTAGGTAGAAGCCTGACTTTTTGCTCCGTGACGCTCTTACAGTCATAGGAGACCGGGACCTACAGCTTAAAAGTGGATTCGAACCACTACAAACATCCATGGCACCGTCGGGACTCGAACCAGAAACCTGTGCCACTGAGCGCCAGAGCGCTAGACACTCGGCCATTCAGGCCCCACACAAATTCTTTTCATTAGACTAATTGTTCTCAAAACATTAATTGCATATAATATAAATATCCACAACACTGCTTATCTACTGTCAAATTTGAGTGATAGGTTATTATTATGCACATTTACATTCCTCTCTCCTGAATGTTACAACTCTTCTGGTGGGAAAAATGCTACTCTTCTTATTTTTGTTCTCCCAATAATTTAGAAATTTTTAAATATATAAAAATAGTAGTTTATTTAAATATTAACCTAAAAGGTTAAGTTAAACTATTATTATTTTAAAGTAATATTGTTATTGTACTACAACTTTTTGTTAGACATTTAATAAAATAAATTTAAATTCTTTAAAATTTATAAAAAATATTTAAACTTTTCTAGAATAAAATATATTAAGTTCCATATGAAAAATATATTGATGAAATATATTGAAATATATAATTCTATATGAAAATATATTGATTTTTGATATAAAATGTATTACACATTAAATATTTTGATAGAAATTTAAGATTTGCTTTAGTTTTTCACATTATTTAGTTTTGTTCTATTTATTGTTTTATATTTTTGTGTGTGCTCCATTTCTGGTAGAAAAGGAGGGAAAATTGTAAGAAAAAAATTTCTAGGGCTCCAAAGTGGGTTAATCAGACCCCGGCTTGACCTTTTATTGTTTGTTATTACATGTCAATTGCGTTCAGGCACTCGACCTCTTTATTCAATTTAGTAGTATGATTTCACTATATAAATTCTATGACAATTTTTTTTTTTTTTAAATAAATTTCTACCACTAAAATTACAGATTGGTTGCATTATAAAAAATTTATTAGGAAATGTTTCTTTATCAATATTAATTCTAGAAGAAAAAAAAAGTAGGAAATCCAAAATGGTATTACAACCATTTCATTATCACGAAGCTCTATTCATAATAAACGGAATACCTTTTTTAAAAAAAAAGTACAATCTATCCAACTTCGAAATCAATCCAAAGATGGCGAAAAAAATTGTATAGGTGCTTCTACTTCTTAATCTACTCTCTAGTAGAAACGAAAATCGGACTCGTAATTTTAAGAAAAGATTTTATCTGTAAAATTTTTAATCGCCAAGCGTTATTAATCAGCCAGATTTAGTGAAAATAATTCATTATAAATTTTACTATAAATATACGTTAAAAAACTGGCAACAGTTTAAATCCATGCTTTTTGTAAATAGTAAATATTTAAGGAATACTTGCTTTTTTGTCCGTAAAACATGTTAAAACTTTCTTCTCTTATTTCAAAACTTCCTAAAAATATTTTAGGTGAAAAAATAATCAAATAATTATAAAAATTATTCTTTCTTTAGTAAATTTTCTTTAATTTAGAAATTCTTAATTTGGATGATATAAATAATTTATTAAATTACAATTTTTGTTATATTTATTTTATTTAATTGTATTATTGTACTTTTATATCTGCTTCTTTATAATTACCATATATTTGTTTTCTATTTCATAGAAGTTTTTAAAGATAAAATTGGAACCTTGCATAATATCTTAATTATTTCAGTCCTATTTTTGTGGTTTTCATAGATATAAGATTTTTCCTGATGTAAATATTGATTGCATTTTAAATATTTATTAGGTTTTATAGTTATATTTCAAATTTAAAAATATTGATAAGCAGCATTAAAATTCATATAGAGGATAGTTAAGGAAATGTATTATTTTTTAATTATGAAAAGGATGTTATTACTGTTCAGCAAAAATAATATCTATATATGGTTATATGCATATGTGGTTATATCATTTAAAATTAATAAGTCTATTTTTATTTCATCATAAAATGTAATTTTCAATACTTTTTTCATTAAAAATATTGACAAATTAAAAATGCTATTAAATATTATGTAAATTTTTCTAATCGTTACTTTTTATTTGTATTTCATGCATGCTTATTCCGTTATGTTTTCATTTTTATACTTTTAAATATTGGTGTAGCACTTATAAAATTCAACATGTATTATGAATATATCAATAAAAATAAATAATGAAATTTCTTTCAGGTAAACAAAATCTTCAACATGTAATGCCTATAAATAACTATTTGTTTTATTCTTCTGTGAAAGATAGGTAAATATGACAATTCACTTGGAAAAAAAATATTAATTTTTTATAAACATTTATAATATTCTATTATAATTTTATGGTTATACAGCTTTTTAGAAAAGTTTGTAAAATATTAATTTATATTGTCCCAATATAAGATTACCATTTTCAATTTATACCAGCATTATTTTAGCATTAAAATAACACTGAAATTTTTTCATTTAATATTATTATTTAATAGGTGTTTTAATTTACTTTTTGAATTTTATCAAAATACTGAATTTGGTTATTTTCACTTAAATATATTATTTATGTTTTTCTCTAAAGTAATTTTCAATCCTTTTATCTTTCACTACACTTTGAAACTAAAAGAAGAATCTTCTAAAATTTTCTATCAATCTTAATTTTGCAATTGTTATGTTTTATTAAAATAAGATAAAACATATTGATGTTTGTAATTTCTTTAAATCCAGTAATCTCTTGTTTAATATAATTTTACCATGTATAAGCAGAATTTTGCATCACTGTATATACCACTTTTGGCAACTGTCATTGTTGTATGATGGTGTTTAATTTATTTTCTTTTTTAGCCAAATTTTTTCATTTTTATTTTTAAGTAGTTTATAAAATTTCATTAATCCTATATAAACTTGCATTAAAATTTTATTTTGTTTTAGTTTTATTTAATAAAAATTAATAATAAACCTATTTTTTTACTTAATTTCAGTTCTTTTGTAGGACAATTTTTAGCTTGAAAACAGAATGTCAAATTATGAAGTTATTTGAACTTCCTTTTATTTCAGAAATTCTTGGGTTGTATTAACCAATAATGGTCAAACCATTTGCTGTTGGCATCCAGAAGAAGCTCCTCCATATGAACATACTAGAGTAAGACATTGTTGTAAGGAATAAAATATCCTTTACAATTTTCTTCACTTTTAAAGTACTATGAAAATTAAACAAAAATGATTGTTCTAAATTTTTCAATTTCATATAATCTCCAAGTATCCTATATGTCCAAATAACTTAAGTGTTTTAAGAATCTTCAGAAAAGTGTATGAATTTATTGAATTTTTACAATAAGAGAGAAAATTTTTATAAAAGAATTTTCGATAAAAAATTGTTTTAAGTATGCAACATATTATTACTATATTCATATTGTTGTGTGTTTTGTCAATTTTCTAAATACAGTTTTCTATCAAAAACGAAATTAAAATTGCTTTTGTGTAATAAAAGATTCCTATTTGTTTCTTTATGAATAAATATGAGCACATTAAAAATGTATTTCTTTCTGTTTTTTAAATCAAAATTTCATGTAAGATAAAGTCATCTCATTATTCTTTTAATGGAAACTATTTCAATTTTAAATATATTTTAATGTAAAATTAAATTAGGTAGCTCTATATAATTTTCAAATTTATATTTAATATGTTAAAGTATTTGTGACTGCATATTTTTTTTAAAAGAATACTGCAAACATTGACATTAGTATCATTTTTTAGCTTGCATAAGAAGATTTAATGTCAGCTAATTTTTCTACTCATTTTGTTAAACACAATTTTCAAAATACTTTTGTTAAATATAATTTGTCAAATTACCAATTCAAGACCAAATTATTATAATAAAGTTGAGTGATTCTTTCAATAACTTTATAAAAATCTGATGTAATTCTAAGACTTTTCAGTATTAATTATTTTTATGTCATCTAAGCTATTTCTAAACCATTACTAAAAATTTAGGTATATTAATTTGTAATTTTTTTTTTAATAATTTATCAGTATCATTTTTTAAATAACTTTTCTCCATTTAAAAATGAATAAGAAAATAAAATGTATTTCTATCAATCTGTCCATTATTGTAGTATGTTAGAGAAATATTTACAATATTCATTTATTTTAAGTAAATCTTTACCAGAATAATCAATCTTGAAAGATTATTTATGATTTTGTTTATTTATTTTTTTTTAAATTTAAAAGCACATAATGTTTGGTTAATTATTTTGAAAAATGCATGCAATTAAAAAATATGTAACTTATGATACAAAGTTTAAAAATTGGTATTAAAATATATCATATTTTTTAAACATTAAAAATACAATTTTTTGCAAAATAAAAAAAAAAGAAAAAAAAATGCTTTGATTGATTCTTATTGTAAAATTCACTTTTAACTTTTTTTTTTTCCTCAAAAGGAAATAAATTTTTTGTGAAATGATTATTTGGTAGGTAATAATGATAGTAATTTTGCTATAGTTCAAAGAAATAAAGTGTATATCCACTAAATTGTAAAAATACTCTTTTTTTTTTTTTTTTTCATATTTATATTATTATTAGATACTAATGCATAGTACCCTATAAGTTATTAAAATTAATCTGCTGCTTATTATTATTACTATATTTTTTATTTTAAAAATTTTGTCGGAATAATAAATAAATATATTATTTTTACAGCCATTACCTGAAATTGAACCTGATTTGAAAGAGGTAAAAATAATATTGATAATTTTAAGTATATAGTTTTTCTTAAAATGTTTGATACATTATGTCCAAACAATTTGATGTTTGTGCTTTAATCAAGATAAATAGTTTTATTAATTAGATTGTTTTTAAATTTGTTTCTATTCTTTTTTATACATATATAGTTATTTACATTAAAAATTAAAAGAAAGAGGTTTAGAGATTAAGATTGAATGCTAAAAAAGAAAGCTATCAATGTCATATAAAATTTTAATTCTGTGAATATTCTTGTTAATTTTTTTGAAGGAAACATTGTTAATAATGTAAAATGTGTTGTGATTGTTTTGTTCATAATTAGATAATTTTTATTTCACTTTTCCTATCACGAAATTATTAATATTTTCTTATTCTTAATAAGTTAAAAAAAAATTTGATTTTAAATAAGCTATTTTATTCATATCCAAGTTTTTTTTTTTTATACAGGTAGTTTTTTTTGAATCAAGCTATTTTATTCATATCCAAGTTTTTTTTTTTTTTTTTTTTTTATACATTTTTTTTTTTTTTTTTTTTGTTTTAAAAATTTCTATTAAAAGTAAATTATATTCTTTAAATTTAAGTATATTTTTTTTATGGAAAAAAAAAAAGAAATATTTATTAAAATTCACTTTGTATGTTAAACATAAAATCTAATAATCTGAAAGAAATGCAGTGAAACCATATTATTTAGATATATATTTAGTATTTTAGATAATTTTTATAAATGCATTATATATATATATATATATATTCTATATATATATATTCTATATAAGAAAATTATATATAGGTGAAAAATATATATATATTTCTATATATATATATATATCTGGTGGTTTCCTGTAATATTATTCTATTCTATATATATATATTGAAGTATATAAATATTAAGAAAATTATTTACATATTAAGTGTAAAAAACATATTAAGTGTAAAATTTTATCTGTTGAAAATTAAATTTAATATTCTGAAAAAAACATTAGAAAGTTTTATAATATTATTAAAAAACATTCTCCTTCAATCTAAATTACTATTATATTATTTGTATTGCTATCTATACTCTTATTAACTGCTTCTGTATGTAATCATGTGTCAATTAATTTTTAGGGTGATTCAATACTTAAATTACAATACAGGCGTGATGCCAAAAATCGTTTTCAACCTGATGGCCCAACTAATAAGGAATTATCCAAAATGACATATACTACAAAACATCGATGGTTTCCAAAGTAAGCTAAATTGCAATTTTATTTGTATTATATATAAAAAAAAAATTAAATTATTCGCAACATTTTTAACAAATAAATAATTATTTAACTATAATAAATTGTAAAAATGATTAATAAATTATTTTTATAAATTCAAAGATAATTTTTTTATTTTCTATGATTGTTTTGCTTTTATATATTTTATGGGTATGTTTATATATATACATTTTTTCCAGTATATAATTCAATTCTAGTAATTTTAGGTAGCATTTAAATTGGACTTCATTTATTACACAAAATAATTTTATTTTATAAAAAAGATATTCTATTAATTGATGTTTTGTTTATTCGTTACCAACATGCAATTTTAAAAACAACCAAGTTATTAGCATTCTAAATATTTGTATTGTTATTTTATCCACCTGATTAAATTGCTTAGTAACCATTAAATTAATAATTTTATTTTGTGAAAAAAAAAAATTGTCCTTTGAGGGTCTTTTTTTAAGGTTTTTTTTTTTACATCCAGAAATTAATTAAATTTTTATTTTTATATTTTAGTAATGAAAAGAAATATTTGGATCCAAATCCACCTGTTGACAGAGAAGGAATTTAGGAAAATTTTCAAGCATAGAAATGTTTTAGTGTGTAAAAAAATGTCTATTCATCATGTAATATTTTGTATAAAACACTGTGAAAGTATAATGCTTTGTACTCACTGAATCATTTTATTTTTATACGGCATTTGGATACTTTTATCTATAATGCTTTTATTATCTAAAACTATTTAAAAATTATGTTTTATTCGAGGACATGTGTAATTACTTATGAAAATCATAATTTACCCTTAAGAAACACAAAATAAATAAAATTTTTTTAATTAATAAAAATGATTGTTCCCAGAATATAATTTATCTTGAAACTATATAATATTTTGTCAAGGGCTATAAATATAACCAGAGTTAAAGCACTTCTATAGTTATCAGCTGATTAAAAGGTATGCTTTTGAAATCTGTATTTAAAAAGAGTTTTTACATTTTCTTCTTTATTATGAGAGTGAATATTTTTAGTATACAAACATATTTTGTTAAAAACAGATAACACTGGTGAGAATCAAATTCATCGCTATAAAAATAAGGAATAATTCTTATAAATGTTGTACTACTAAATCCAACCATAACAATTACATTATTGTGTGCTATTTTTCAGTAGAAAGAAATATCATCTTAAAATTTAATAGTAGCTCAAAATCTACATTTAGCAACATAGACGTGTTTACTTTATATACATTTTTATATTTTACTTTACTTTATATACACATTTTTTTGTATGGTTTATAAAAAATATTTTTTAACTTCAATTAAATTTACAAATATTAAAGTTGAGAAAGAATCAGGCTTTTAATTTAATACAAGTAGTAATTTTCTCTTAACTTTTTTTTTCTAATAAAAAAGTTAATATATCATTATTAGCATATAATCATTTTATTATTTTTAGAAAATGAGTGATCTGTATTTTGTTTACTCTAGATTCATACAGAACAAGTATATATTTTTTATTTTGTCATTTGTTTCTTTTTTAGCAAGAAATTTTTCCAAAAATCACAATATATACCAAAAACATTTCAAAAATGAATGGGATGTAATTTTTAAGTATCATAAATTCATAAGGAACTTAACAAACATGTTATTGTTGCAATATATTATACATCTAATATATATATTAAATTAATGTATCATATAATTGTTAACTTGCATATGCCAAGTATTTTAATAACAATAAATTCTAAAAGCAAACAGTTTTATGTAGGGAAAAAAAATACAGACTTATGAAATTTTTCAGAATTTGACATATTATATAACATATATAAATATTTTTATATATTGAAATTATAAACAGTAGAAGCAATAAAAACTTTTTTTTAATAATTTTTATTAATCTTTTGCATTTTACAACAAAAAACATTGTACAATTCAATATATATAATAATTTTAATATTGGGATAAAATCTTTTAAATACCTTTTTTTTTTTTTTTTTTTTTTTAAATATTCATGCAATTTTTTTTGTATGAAATCAAAACACCTAAGTAACCTCTTATCTTTTAAGTGTTTTTCATAATCTATATATTTATATACACAATGTATTTTACTACACTTAAAAAATTAAAATATTGCCTGTATTATATATATATATCACAAAATATTTATCTTATTATTTGTTTTAAAATGTAATTTTGAAAATAGTAATTTTGAGTTTCAACAATTATTACAATTTTCTAAATTTTAATCTTTATTACCCAACAGACTGCAGTAAGATATATATTTTGATTTTTTTTCGAGTATAAATATTTAAAGTATATTAAATATATGTAGACAAATATATATCTTATAAAGACATAATAAAACAAATACAATACAAATAAAACAAAATTTGTTTTAATTTTACAGTTCAATTTATGCATACTAATAATTAATAATACATTAATATATAAACGAATATAATATTTACATAATCTTTCTGTATGAAATGAAAGCAGTTATTTTCCTTACTTTTAGGTGTTCAGTTAATTGTATTCCATTACCGATCATTTAAAGAAATGATAAATATTTAGGAGTTATTTCTGTCTGATAAATATGAACCTATTACAGCTTTCAATATACTGATTAATAATATTTAATAACCAATAAACAAGGTTTATTTTATAAATTTATTATACTGATATATCATATTTAATAAAAAGGAATTCTTTGATAAAAGTATAATATATATTTATAAATAATAATAAAGTAAATATAATTATAAAATAATCATTAAATCTTAGGTAGTGCTCTTGAGATTGACTTATTTTGATATATATTTTAATAAATGTATTTATTGATGGTAGTTTTAAATTTCTAAATATAGTTTATCATAGTGTACAATTGATTTTTTTAATATTATAACATGATGAAAATTATAATTTTTAATTATATTTAAATAAATAAATAATGTGATTCATTACATAGAAATGATTTATTACCATAAACTTTCATTTTATTTAGATAATTTATAAATATATCTATATACATAGATGTTCAAAATTAAGAGAATTTGCATATTTTGTTGATTTTTTTAAAAGCACTGAACAAAAGATAAAACTAATGTTTCTTAACAAATATACAAATTTCTAGTATTGAAAACATGTGTATATTTGCATTTGGGCAGTGCATGTAGAAGAACAGACTTTATAAGTACAAAAAGCACATATAAAATAAATAAATAATATGATGCAAATAAAGCATATAAAAATTCTGTGTTTTATATCCTCACATAACCTTGTCAAATTTTAAGATATTTTTTTGCAATATTTGACAAAATTCAAAAGCAAAGAATTAATAATCAACAGCATTTGAAGGGTAGATTGAAGTGGGAAGTGTGGAAGCAATGCATTCTGAAGTGCAATTAGCTTAAGACTAAATGTGTGGTGTCTAACTTATGGGAAACAATTTAAGGATGCTGAATATATTGAAAGAAAACCTAGTCAAGGTTGTCCAGCAGCCACAACAAGCAATGAAGATCAATATTTGCCATTACAGCAAGATGCAACAGTAGCGCAACAGCTTTTCGGTTCTCATGAATTTCATGTCACAGAAATCTGATTTTTAAGGATTACCATTCCAGAAGGCTACATGAGAAAAGTAAAAAAGAAAGCAAAACGTTTACAAAAAAATCTGCTATTTTGCATTCCACTCACTTCTATACTCAGGGGAGAGCCTGTTTAGCAAAATGAGTAAAATGTCAACTTCAGGCCAGAGGTCAGTCAGGGACCATTTTATTCAATGATGAGTGCCAGTTCAGCCTAACTATAATTCTTGATGTACATTGATTTGGAGAGAACTTGGGACCAGCTATCTGTTCTCTAACGTTTTAGTAAAACACTAGAATAGTGGAGATTTGATAGTCTGGGTCAAAAAATATATCAAAATTTATATAACTATGTCTTTAAGTTAATGTATGTATTAAGTTTATTATAGACAGTTCATAACTTCAGAATAATTTAGCTAATATTCAGAATAATTTTTTAATGATAAATTTATAAACTCAAAATGAATGGTTAAAAGATTTTTTTAAATCCATACATATCCAAAATGTTAAAAGTTTTACTAATAATTATTCTAAAATTCATTTAGTGTCTTAAGTGAATTTAAAAAAGATTACATAAATATATTTTATATAATTCCAGGTCTAAAATAATTTTTGATTTAAACTTTTTATATCACAGTGCTAGAAATTATTGCATTCAAGGTGTTTACATAGTCAATAGTGATTTTTAGCTACATCAATCTACAATTTCTACTGCTGAATTTAATTTTGGAACTAAATATCTAGGAATTAATAAAATATGCATGTTTGTTATTTAAGTTATACATATAATTATTAATTATTGGAATGACAATATAATTTAAGATATAAAAAAAAAATGTACAAGCTGAAGTTTTTTCTAAAAACAAAAAAAAAAAAAAGTAATTCTTTTTTTTTTTTTTTTTTTTTGCATTTAAAATCTGTTTTTCTACAGATTGATAATCTTCCTCAATTTCTTCATTATCAGATAAATCATCAGCTTTCTTACTATCTAAGAAATTTGATTGTACATTTGGTTTTAAATCTAAAGCCTTATAAATTGTTTTCAAATTGTCTATTTTTATATAATATGATAAATTCACTTCAGGCATTGTGTTTTTGCATTTGCTCTAATATGGAATAAGCAACTTTATAATTTTCATGTGAACAAAAAAATGTTCAATTAAAAATCCATAGATATCTCCTTACGAACAGCTGCATCAACATTTTCAAGATGAAGTAGATCTCTACACTGCTTCACTGCATCTTCAGGATTATTTTCATATAATTGTCGTATATCAACAAATTTTTTAATAGTTTCAATTTTTAGTTTAAGATTTTCAAGTTTTTTTCCGAGTTTGCACTACTAGGAGCTTTTGATAGACTTTTATAAGCTTCTGTTATTGCATCTAAAGCTTTTTTTCATAATTCTGATATTCATCAATTTCATCTTGAGCATAAGCTTCATAAAAACTAGATAGAAGATCTAAAGCCTTACCTTTTAGTATAAAACGTTATAATATGTTTAATTACATCACCACCATTTCTCCAATCCAATGTCTGTAAATAGTTTGCTGCCATCACATATATTTCTCTTTGACGAGAAACATTTGCAAAGAAGATTATTCTTTCAGTATCTCCTGACTTCAAAAGTGCTTTCATTGCTTTAATCTTATCCCCAGCTTGAGTAAATTTCTTTGCTGCTAAATGATAGTTTTCTTGAATCATACAGGATTCTCCTATTTTTCTAAAATGTATGTACTGTAACTTTTTATCTGTGTCATTTTTATCTAAAGTAAATTTTTCAGCCAATTCCTCATTAATTGTAACATTATTTTCAACACACAAATTTAAAGCATCTTCATATTTCTTTGCCATAATGAAAAGATTTACTGCAGTATCAAATTTACCTCTTTGGATAAAGAATTCAGCACAACGTTGTAACAAATGTGGATCTGCATCAGGTGGTAATTCAGTGGCAATTTTCTGTAAAATATCATACTCTCCTTCTTGAAAAGCTAATTCAATAGCATATTCCAAGTTTCCTGATTTGTGGTACAGTGAGATTGCATTTTGCATTTGACCTTGCTGTTGAAAATATTGAGCTACATCAGCTTTTTCTTCTGGACCAGCCATCATTGCTAAATTCATAAGCTGTTCTTCAAAGTTATTTTCTTTACATATACGAATGGCATTAGTAAAAGCTCTTGCTTGTGTAAAAAAAGTGGATTGCCTCTTTTATATTATCTTGGTTTTCAAATTGTCTACCAAGATGGAAGCAAGCTGCTCGGTTGCCTGTTTCATTTGCTATTTCAGCAGCTTTTTCCAAGTTATTGCAGTAACAATATAAACGTACTAATGACAAATAATCTTCTGCTGTTTTATAATAATGCAGAGCTGTTTCCATTTCATCAATACTTTCTAAATATTGGGCCCACCATCTGTGAATTTCAGAGTCTTTGCTTTTTTGTACATATGTTTCTAGTGCTCTTTGATCTTCAAATAACATCCGTGGCACTTCAAAATGGTGTGTTCCAGACTTTTCAAAAAACTTAATTGCAGCATTTATTTCACCTTCTCTTTCTAAGAAATTAGCATAATTATAAAATGTATCTCTTAAATGGATTCGATCTTTTTTTCTCTGCCACTTCTAGTGCTTTTTCCCACTGTCCACGACTTTGATACAATTTATTAACCCAATCATAGCGACCACAATTTCTAAACAATTCCTCTGCTTCCTCATACATTTCTAGAAATATGGCTAATATGCCTACTTTAGTTTCAAGTTCTGGCTCATGCTCGGCATTTTTCAAGGCCCTGGCTGCATATGTATGCCCCATTTTTCCCCACACATATTTTTGCAACATCTAAACGTTTAGTTTTAACACACATGCGAGCCATATTATGCCACACAGATTCCGATTTAATAGCTTTAATTGCAAGAAATGCCTCATCAAAGCAGCCAACAGCAAAAAAGTAACTGAAATTCAACAATGCATCTTTAGTAGTTTTATCGTAATCTTCAAGACCAATAAAATTCTGCATTGTTTTCCTTTGAACCAATGATTTATGACCTTTAACTGCATTGGGTTTTGCAAAGTCTTCTGAATCATCATCCGGTTTTGACTTAAGCAGCAAAAAAAAGTATGGTATTTTAACTCCCAACAGATTTGCCTGATCCTCTTGTAGTATAAAATAATCCTGAATAATCAGTATTTTTCTGGAGTGACATATAAAGATGCAATAATAGATTCAGGTTTCTTTTCAAGTTCTGAAAAACTATTTTTTTTGTTTAAAAGTTTTCTAGAAGCTATTGCTAGCTAAATTTTTCTTTAACGGGAGAGGAAGTAGTTTAGCTTCACATACAATCATTCTAGGATCCTCCTTGACCCACATATGTTGTACTGGATAACGGCCATTAATAACTTGTCCAAACTGATTGGTACATGATGCATCATTTTCCTGATCAATACCTTGGCCAGTTGCAAAATCAAAACGAGAAACCACATTTTTTTCAGTATCCCATACATAAAGAGAAGAATCGTGTATAAAACCAGTTTTTGTTTTTATACGAGCTGAAAAGCTGACTTTATTTCCTTTGTTATTACATTTAATGGTAGCTATATATTTGTCCTTTAACACGTTCTTGACATGATTTGAAGTGAGGAGCAGTTTGGCTTCTCTACCACTAATATCCCATATCTTAATTATTCCAGTAGTAGAAGCAGCAACAAAAAGTTGCCACATGCATCCATCACAAATGGTTCCCCTTCATCTTTTATGAATGTAAAATAAGCTTTCAGTGTACCCTGGAAAGTTTTGATATCAATTTTTGTATCATTAACAAACATATACACTTTGATCATGTAAAAGAATAGTTTCTGATGGAGGTGAAAAAGTTCCAAGGTGCATAGTTTTCTTATCATCAAAATTTACTTCATAAAAAATTAATTTGTCATTACAATATAAAGCCACAATATTTTTACTAAGGTATACAGCTTTAATTTCTGTTTCTGTAAGCAGATGCACAGAAAGGTCTCGGGAAACAAGTTCAATTACAACTTGACGAGCTGAAACCTGAACAGCAGATATCCCATCATCAAATGCAAAGCACATTTTTTGTTTTGAGATAATATATACATCAGATGTAGTAATAAGTCCCATTACTTCAAGATTTTCACACCATTCAAAGTTTCTAATATAACCAGAGACATTCAATATGTCTTCTACTTCCCAAATAATATCATCATCTTCCTCTTTATACATTAAATACCATGAAAAAACATAACCTTGATTGGTGCCTGCAGATAAAATGTTCTTACTTTCCAAGAACGATATTGAAGTTATTTGATGCACTGGTGTAGATGAAGGTAATGATAATGTTGTACTTCTCCCATACTCTACATTCCATAAATGGACTGAACTTTCACCTGCACTAACAGCAAGAAGTCCTTCACCAGCCCAAGTCATTACTGTCTCCGTATTTCGCCCGCTCAATTTAATTTTGCCTAATTCATTTACAGCACCATCATGATTAATTGTGAATTGTGCCAATATGAGGGGATTTAGAAATCACAATTAGAATATCTTTATCCCTATAATAAGCTAAGTAGCAAATAGATGTCTCCATCTGCAGTACACCTTCACAATAACCACTGCTTCTTACATAATACACTATACCAGACTGACAACCAACAAAAGGTCAAATTCATCATCTCTTGCAAAAAGTGCAATTTATTGTCATAAGCACCATCATCTTGCCAGCTGGAAACATATTTAAAGCCTTTTTCATCTCCATCAACAGCTGCTCTTGCCAAACGGCTGATCTCATTATCATTACTATTACTATTAGAATTGCGGAACACAATGTCAATAACTGTATTTTAAGGTACGAGTAAATAAAACTTCTAAACTTCCTCCAGCATCAAATTTCCAAACATTCAATATTCCATCTATATCTCCAGTTACAAATATTTTCCCATTTTCATTGAATTTTAAAGCTGATATCACATTATTGTGATGTTTGGAGAAAGAATATATTTCTCTTCCGCCTAATTCACTCCATATAGACAAATCACCACTTTCCCATCCAATTAATAAGCACTTCTTAGTTGGATGCCAAGATATTGCAGTTACTTGAATACCCAATCGAGAAGTGATTTTACTTCTAACTACTGTGCTATCATCTTTATAAATACTCACAAGACCCCCAGAACTATCATCGTATGACGCACAAGCAAGCCATCAGAGAAAAAATATTTATGCCATGTCATAAAGTTTTTTTTGAGGTCCTCCAGAAGGATCTTCGATTTTTCTTATCAATATATAAAAGCCATTTTATAAACTATTTTTTTTTCACTAGTTACTTCTTATTATTTGACGTATAAAATAAATATTATTACAACCAGTTAATTTGTTTTCCAACATTCAAACAACATAAGAAAACAAAATATTAAAAAAAAAAAGAAGAATTATAATAATTCATATTAAAAAATCACTTTTATGTTAAGCATCATCGTTATTAAATAAGTGAAAATATGGAGCAAATATTCTCACCAAAATGTATTCACGCAACAATATGTTATATATATTTATAATAAAAGTAAAAGTATTATTTTTTGTACAAATACATTTCAATACTTGTTATTATCAGCTGCTTAGCAACCTCCTAGCAACAGTAAACAAAACACAAAATCAGTTACAGCTAACTTTAAAAGAGAGGGTGGAAAAAAAAAAAAAAAAAGGTTGCTTATAAAAAAATCTACATATTTATAGCCCCAAAGATAAATAGAAAACCAAAAAAAAAAATCAATTTTAAATTGCACAATTATTATTTTCTTTGAAAGTTCTCTAAATATTTTTAAAAATGGGTACATCACCTGAAAAATTAAGACGTCATTTTTTAAAATTTATTCGTAACCTAATAATTTTACATTTTTTTAAAAAAGAAAATATCGCTAATTTATTTTAATTAATAATTATCTGTCAATTTCTTCTGAAAAACAAAAGTCTGACTAACACATTCGAAAGTGGTTCCTTATCTGGCATGGTGTTTTGTTTGTTAACATTGAACGCGGAATTTTTCTTTATTTAACATGCGAAGAATGAAGTAATGTTAAAACAAACAATGGTATTACTTCATGTTAAACCACGGTGGTATATTTTCACAATGTTACAATTTATGATATTGTGGTGTTTTGTTGGTGAGTAAATTTTAAATGATTTTTTTATATGTATTTATAATGATTATTTTAATTATTATATGAACATTTTTTATCATTATGAAAATAAATTTTTAAAAAATACACCGATCATTTTAAATACACTAACATATTAATGCATTGTTGCTATAATTTTAGAAAATAAATTTGCAGTACTTGATATTAGTAATGATCCCTCTCATGTTTATTAATGTATGTAATATAAGGATAAATATACTTTTTTTTTTTTTTGTTTTATCATATGCATTGCTCGTGAACCAATCAACAGTCAGTTTATAACAAAATTTTATTTATTATTCTCTTTAAAAGTCTGGTTTCAGGTATTTGAAAGATTACCAATTTCATTATTTACATTTATTGAATACCAATAATACAATGAGTTGAATTAAGTTTCAGAACTGAGTAATAAAGAATATAGATTTTTAATTGTATGGGATTTTTAACATTTTTACAGAAATAGCTTAATATATTAATTATTCATAAAGGAATATTTTTAATTTATGAGTGATATTGATCAGTGTTTAGAAATATTACATTCAAAGGCCAAAGAAGTTATTCTCTTCTAGATTAAAATATTAAATTAAAAAAATGACACAAGCAAGTTTGCATTATTGATATATTTTTTTTCTTTAATAAAATTCTTACTATTTAATAGAATTTATTTAAATGTGAAAATTTACTTACCGTTGTTATATTTTATCATATTAATTGTTTGCTATTACTAAATATTACATTTAATAAAGTATTGTAAAATATTAAATCTGATTGTTAAAAATTGTAATTTGTGTATTATAATAATTTTGTGTCTAAATTTGCTAATTGTAATACATTAATATGTAAGTATACTTAAAATTTAATGATTTATATTAAAAAGAGTAATTGAAATGGAAATATATGATTAAAATTAATTTTAAATACATATTTTTTTTGTTTAATCAAGAAATATATATATATATATATATATATTTTAATAAAATGATGACTTAATTTAAAAAGCTCTTCATTATATTTTTGAAATAATAAATTTCATAAATTAATCATATAATTCACTTTTTAAAAGTTACAAAGTGGGCTATGTAATAAGGCTAATTAAGTTATGGTCAAAACTATTTTAAGTATTTTTTTTTAAAATATGAATATTCTCATATTCTAAATTGCTATACAATGATATATTTTTTTTTAATCAAATGTAATTTAACCTTTTAAAATTAAATAAAAATTCTTGTTACAATTACAGTGAACATATTTCTTTAATAATTAAAAAAAAGTACATTATATATATTTCAAAATTAACAAATAAAAATCATAGTTAATTTTATTGTATTGAAATTTTCTTGATGTTTTGTGTACAATAAAAAGAAATATTTTAAATAATTAAGTAAATCTTGCATTCTTGATAACAGAAAAATATTGTTGAATCAGATCAAAAATGTTATATAGGATCATAAAAATGAGACAAAATTTAAAAATTATTGATACATTTTTTTATTAACTCCATTTTATTTTTATATTTAATCATTAAAATTCAAAAATATTTATAAATGAAGCAGTATAAATCGATTTCCCAAAAGTTTTATTTATAAGTATTTATGCTATACAGGCAATCATTGTTAAATAACAACTCTACAATAAAAAAAATATATCAATTATTTATTTTTCTCATATAAAAAGCAAATATTAGCTGTTGCTTGATATCTTATCAATTTAGTGTTAAAATATACTGATAACTCATGTTAAACACATGATTTTAACAAGTGAAGAAATTTCTTTGTTTTTATATGTAATGTATATATCAAATTTTTAAAATATAGATTAGAATTATTTTCGTATCTGAAGGATTTATCATCTATGTGTCATTTACTAAAGTTTTCAATTACTTTCATTTGTCAATTCAATCATCATTTGTTTGATAATCTTATATAGCTTGAAATATGTTAAATAATACAGAACTAAATACCTACTGAAATTTGTTTATTGGTATTAATTATACAGTTTGGTAATAATGTTTAATCTCTTCCAAAAATATACTTCTTTAAATAGTAGACCTACTACTTGAAATTGTGGGTATTCAAACCTTTTCAGTAGATGATAGTTTTATTAATTATTGGATGAATTATGTGATTCTCATAATAACATGTAATTTATGTCCTTAATGAATCCTATTCTTCATAAGTGTTATTTTTATAACCTGATTGTATAAATTGTATATCAGTTTCATAATGATACAGCTAGCTTTTAGTTTACATGCTTTTAATAAATTAACCAAGAATTTGTTTATAAAGTGAAATAATAAAGGGGACGTCTTTGATATCTTTAAGATAACATGATTAATTTTTTATATATCTTTTGTTTTAAAATTATTTGAAATATTATTGATGAAGTATTACAAACTACTAATGTTGATTAGTTATTCAAAGTTACTATACTAATCACTAAATTATTAGTAAAAACCTCTTTTCTTTATTAAATTAGAAGAGATAATAGCTTTTATCTTTTATTCTAAATGTATGAAAAACATGATATTAAGCTAAATTAATTTTATTACATTCAGTTAACCAATGTGTGTATGGAAATAAGACGATTATTAACAAATAAGTATTTAATCTTTTATATAGATGTATGTGTATATATAATCTTTACCCCTAAGTCATTTCAAACTTTGACACCAAACCCTTTCCACCCGCTAATGTGCATACTTGCTAAACAACGCAAAAGCTTCAGTCACTTTTATTTCACCAAGTTTATTCAAAATTTTTTCGAGATGTAGGTTATATTTCATCAGTTAGAAAGATGATGATTTTTATAATAATAAATAATGATTTTTTATCATGTGCAAAAGCAACATTGAATCAAACGTTTGTAAAATTTAAAAAGAAATTTATTTAAAAAAAAAAAAAAGAAAAATTGACCCTACTCTGGGTACACAAATTAATACAAGACGATACATCATGGTAACTGAAAACATTTGAGTGTTTCCAGCCGGGGACAGCGAGATAAGTCGAGTCTTGATAAATGAATTTATCTCGCTGGCCCCCGACGCAACTCTTGCCTTTTCTTCTCGTTCCATCAATTAGATATTAGTTCGAATATGAAGCTTGGGGTACCAATGGCCAGAACGCTAGCCTATTGGCCATTAGGCCGCTCCAATCAGATATTTTTAAACACTATACGATTTGTATAAGTCATAAACGCTGACGGTTATAATACAATAATATAGCGTTAATGAATCCCGTACGGCACCTTTCCGTTCGAGTGCGACGAAAATATTCTACAAACAATTCAGCAAAAGTATTGCACAACAAGACTTTAGTGACTTCGCCAATTGGCTGCTTGATCCACTGACATTATATATATAAACGCACACTTTACCACTTTAAAGTTGGCCATGAAATAAAACAGCGTTTTACGTCATCATTTTTGCTCGGATTTAGTCGTCATTTTCTGAAGTACTCGATGAAATAAAAACCATTAAGTGGTGAACGAACTGATTATAGGGCCGGAGTTTCCTAGTTAAATAAAAAATATATAAATTTTGGAATAAGATTAGTCTCATTCCATCAATTTCTTTTAAAGTTTAACTAAAATAAAATTGACAAATAATTAAGGCTTTCAAGATGTCTGTTGATCCCAAAATGTGGCTTCTATAAGAAAACAGCGAGATACTAAGAAACCTCCATAATTTTTTTTTTTTTCCATTTTCAATTCGATGTAATAAGACTCACAAAGAATTTTAATTTTATTTGCTATTATTTTAATCATGCAAAACTGTGTTTTCGGCGGTGGTTGTGGTGCAATTTATGGTATCCCACGAAACTTATTATGAAGAAGAAAATGAGGAAAAAGCACAATTGAAAAAAATGAAAGATGGGAGAACGTGTGATTAATAGGTTCATCCATTCTAATTAATAATAAATTTAATTATCTTAAATATGGCTTTAATTTATTTTTATCCAGTTCTTTAATTAATTTTTTTTCACAATTTCCCAAAATGTTCTTGTTAGAATTTGACAAATTCTTGTTCATCTATGTATCTATACATAAAAAAAATATTCAAAATTTGTTTTACGCAATGCTGATGTGATTTAAAAATTTAAAAAAAAAAAAAAAAAAAAAAAAAAGTTTAAATCAATAGCATATCTTTTTTTTATTTTTGAATCGTGCCCTTGAATATACACTTAACGTGACTTTCCGTTCTGCATACCAAACGATACTAAATAAAGTTTTTTTTATTTTAACGATTCTATAATTGGATTTAAACTATTTCTAAAATAAAGAGCATGTGATGCAATTTTCGATTAAGTAAGCGATTTTAGTACGATGAATCGATTAAGAAAAAAAAAAAAAAAAAAAAAAAAAAAAATTCTATTTCAATGAAATGTTATTCAAAAATAAATAAATCTAGTTTTGTTTTAATTAGAGATTATATAAGAAAAGCGATTGAAGATAGATTGACGGTTTTTCTTCTTCTGATATAAAAATAAGCCGCTATTGTTGATTATCTCGATAAATATAATTGTAAATAAATACTATTAAAATTCATTGCGGCATTTTTTTTTATCTAGTGTACTAAAAGTCATTTTATGTTGAAGTTATCTGAAATATTCATACTCAAGCTTAAGTACCGTGTATATCGGTAGCCGACATTTCAATCAATAGTCGCCATGATCTATCTAATTCAGCAGTGATTTAATTGAAGTTGCAATGCCTCTTTTGTAAGTGTTTTATTCTTTCTAGTTTCTTTTTATTTTCACAACTTGTAGTAGTTTTTTCTTATATATAATTATTTTTTATGTTGCAAATTAGGTATAAACAAGATTTTTTTAATAAACTTATTAAATTAGTGCTGGCTGATCGATTTTAGTTACTGTATAAAATGTATTAAAAAAACTGATCATTTGCTCAACGTTTGAAATGGGTATTTGTGGAAGAATGCGAAAGTTTTCTTTCATTTCTATATTTTCAATCTACATTTTGTTGTTGTTTCTTATCCCACTTGGTAGACAGCAACATCTAGACCAAGTCCAAGAACCCGTGTGGTCTCATGGAAGGAGAAAAGGAGAAGGCAGCTTTTGTTATGATGGAGCACCGGTAGGTGGAAGTCTGACTTGGCTTCGTATCGCTGAAGGTGGAGGGCAGTGCCTTTTGGTAGGACTTTTAGAGGGAACTACTACGCATTTGCATATCGTATGGGAGAAAACCGAAAGACACTCACCAAATAGTAAGATTCACGAGGCAAGATACTGAACATTACACAAACGCTATAGAGTCTATTCGTTTTTTGAAATAGTGTCAACAACAAAGTCGCCAGCGGATTGAATTTCCGCCCTAATTCTCACCAGCGACGCCTTTGCCACTGAGCCATGAGTTGGGCTAATCCACATTTTGATATGTCTAATGAAAAATAAGAATCGGTATCGAATGACTGTATGCCAAATTTTATTTCATTATTTACTTGTATTTCATCTAATTTCTAAAGTTTCTCTGTAAGTAAACATTCTAGGTTTAAGCGGGGGAAAAAAAAAAAAAAAAAAAAAAAAAAAAAAAATTAGCAGATTAAATTTAAAAAAAAATTTTAGGCTTTTCAAAAGTAAATGTAATGTCTGGGAAAAAAAAAAAAAGAATTTTAAATCGAAAATGTTAAATTTTTTTTTTTTTTTTTTTAATTTAATTGAAACAGTTCTTTAAAGAATATTTTTCGAAAATTTTAAAAAGTATTTATTCTTTTAAGGTACTCAATTTTTTTGTTTTATTTTCACCAACTTGATTTGGCTAATAAAGAAATTCCACTCAATGTGGTTTCACTCGGTTTTAAATGTCTGCAACGATTTACCAAAATACAAAAAAAGATATTTTCTGTGTTATATAGTTTTATGAAATTTTTATAGCATTTTTTTTTTCTGCATATTTTTAAAGACTTAAAAAGAAGTTAATTTTTATAAGTCCACTAAAATGCATATTCAACTGTCAGTGCAGTTCTTTTTTTTTTTTTTCCATTATTCATTATATATCTATAATCAAAGAATTTGTGGAACTATTTGGCAATATTTTCACTTCTGATTTAGAGTCTTATTCCATCTTTATCATGTTTACTGTTGAGACAGATTATTGTGTTCCAAATTTTCTGATGGAGTCAGTCAATAATATAAAAAAAAAAAAACACCTTTCAGAAAATCGAATTCTTTGTCCATGTACACTTTAAAAGACAGTTTTCTGATTTGAAGCAGATTCAGTGACTTTTGAAACACTGCCAAAGGAATTCGTCAAACGTTTTCTGTTATAGCAGTTTTATCAGCAGAAATCATTAATTCCGAGGAACAGGCTATTTGACTTAAATTTTTGATAGCTTTGACATTTGGATCACTTAAAGCGTTTCGTTTAACCACAATAACGTTTTAAAAACGTGTCAAATTCTGATTACACTTTGAACGGTAAAATGATTTTTCAAATTTCTGATATCGAAAGGAACTTCATTTTCATTTCTGATAGAATATTAACAGAATTCGAGTGATGCACATGAGGTATTTGAAGAGTGAAATGCTGTACAATTTAATAGTATTTTAGTTGGAGAAAAATTCACTCAAATTACAAGAATACATTATCAAAAAAAAAAATGAATTTCTCTTCATTTAGTACTGCAACGTCTCGGGCGTTATACTAGACTTTTAACCGGCTTCAAGAAGAAGGCCACTTTCAGGTTCATGGGAACACTTTAATTTTCCCTTCAAACATTATATATTTAGCCAAAACTACAACGTCAATAACGAGTTGCCCATCTTTGGCGCGCAGCACAGCTTCAACCGCCTTCATGGATTAATACCAGAAAGTACCACTTTGATCACGTGGTTCATCCAGGCGAGTTCACAAAATGTAGGGGTGGTCATAATGTTTTGGCTCTTGAGTTATATATATATTCAGAACTCTAATAAATAAAAATGAAAATTAAAAGATAATTTGATTTACAAGTACATCCAAGGTCGGAAATTTTCAGAGTTCTCGAGTCTACGATGCATCTATTTCACAAGGTCTGCGGTAGACCTTAAATATAACACAGGCGGGATACACGAAATTACAAGGGGAGCGTTTTGGAAACAGGCGTCAACTCTGGCCTGTTCTGTAGTTTCAGAGAAGAGAAATGCAATACTCTTTGTTCACTTCTTGCAGAACTCTCTTCTTCCCCCAAAACTTCCATTTAAGAAAATCCGTCAAGGAAGGGTTCAGCTTCTCTCATTTTCCCACTAGAGTAGACACTTTCTAATCCCGTGGTCTATCACTAATCACGATGCGACAACTCATGGTGTAGTCCATATTCCATCTGTAATTGTTTCGACCTGTGAAAGTCGCACAGACAATCGCTAATTTCACGAGGTCTCATTTTCCATGACACTGAATATCGCTATCAGATTTGAGTGACAAGTTGTTCTCATTAGTGTAAAACACTAATTGCATGAAATATAACTATCCACAACACTGCTTATCTGCTTTCAAATTTGTTAAAGGTTGTTATTATGTACTTGTTAAAAATATACATTCCTCTTTCGTGGGAATGGAATGTTGCAATTCTTCCAATGAAAAATGCTACAGTACATTCTTGTCTGATTATTTTATATTTATCATTTTGCACTACAGAATTTTGCAGGTGCAATTGTAAAGATTGCTTCAGATGTGAATAATGTGTGTTTTGAGAATTGTATGCAGATTTATTTAATTTATTGTATTTTTCTTATAAATCTTTGACGTAGATTCGGATAAATATAAATGTGGAAATGCCGTTACCATACAGTTTTCACTGTAGTTTACCTTTTTTTTCTTACATAATAATGAAACGTATTACATTTTTTAATATTTCCGATAACAAACCTCAGCAAAAGTTCACGTTTTAGTATTGCATAAGAAATGACAAGCATTATTTATATTTCGCGTGCCGATGTTGCATAAATATTACTGATACAACAAAATTGGTATTAAATTTAAGTAAAAGATTGAGAATAACGCAAAATTTTTTTTCGTTTTTAATTCAAAAGAATTGCTTTTTTACTAAATTTATTCTATTCATATTTGCAACAATGCTTATGATTTCATTTTAAATAAACAGAAAAGGTTTCTTGCGTTTTCTTTTTGTTTCATTTAATTATATTAAATTTTTTTTTTTTTTTTTTTTTTTTCAGAATACCAATATCGTGACTCGTTGCATTTTTTTTTATGCATTTAATGCTAACTGATGGAATGGAAAAATCAGAGATGCCAACTATTACGGGTTCACTTTAATAATTATATAGTTTTAGAGTTTGATAATTTTATTCATGAAGTATTAATACATTTAAAGAATATAATTTTTTTCCATTTTTTTTTTGCTATGCATTTTCATGAATAGAAGCATTTTCTATTATGTATTATTATTTTTTAGTAAATTAATTTGTAACCCTGTTGTAAATAAAATAAAAAGTATATCTTAAAAAGATTCCATTTCACCAAAATTAAAAATACAAATTTTCAGATGTCTTAAAAGATTGAGTGATTACGAAAATATTATGTAATTCTTTTAATTATTGTTTTTATAAATGTTGTACTTTAATTTTATAAAGTTTGAAGTCTTTTATACTATTTGTTTCTTTGGTTAGCAAAGAATTTTGTATTCTATCTTTTTATACAGTAATTATCTATACATATTTCGTACGGCAACTTGAGGCGTCCTGATGGCCAATTGGTAACACAGGCTTCAGGTTCGAATCCCGGCGGTGGCATGGATGTTTGTTAATGGTTCGGCATCCACGTTAAACTGTAGTCCCGGTCTAATTAGCCCAAAATGTGCACAAAATGACCGTAGAGCGACTAAACAAACCAAACGGCAATTTAAGATGTATTAAAATTTAATTAAAAGTAATTTTCGTTTGTCAAAGTATTGTTTGATGTTTTTGTATTGCTTCATTTTTAAAATTAGATATTAAAAGAGTTGGTAACGAATCTAAAATTTATTTTATGTACACTTATTTCTTGATTTAAGGAGTATTTCCGAATTCGTTATCGTTTCTAGATTAAATTTATCATCATCATTATTTTGTTACATTTTTTTTTTTACTTTATCTCTTTTGATTTTGTTTTATCTGGCATATTATTTCACAGAAAGATATATTTGATGTCTGACAGAATTAATTTTCATGTTCGATAGTCTGTCATGTGGCGCGAAAACTCGTGACACTTTCTCTTTGATATTAAAATATCCATTACGTCTTCAGCCTGGTGAAAAGTAGGATTTTTTTTTTCTTCTTCTTTTTATTTGAACAAATGATTCCCGTTGATTTCCTATGTTAAAAGATTATTTTTAATAATTAAATAGCACGTGTATCGTTTACATTATTATATTTATTTTCCTGTAAACACATTTTCGTGTGTAGTTCCATGACCTCTACAATAACGTGTGTGTGACAAATAGTGAAAATGATAATAAGCAGAAATCTGTATTCTTTTTTTTTTTCAATTCCTACTATTAGTTCACACTCACCCTATATATATATATATGTATATCTTGTTCAAATTTTTAATCATTTATAAAATACTTTCTATTCATCTACTCAAGTTCAAATACATTTTTTTTTTTTAACTTGTAGTGGATGGCACTCGATATTAATACAGTTTTTCAAATATTAATTAATTAATTAAATTAAATTAAATTAATTTTAGTTTTATATGAAATGGATAGAATGAGAAATTATAGACCACCATCGCTTAAATTAGAAAAGGGGAAAAAAAAAAAGCGAATAAATAGCAACAAACAAAAATAATAGTACAACACCATATATAGAAAGGAAAATAGAAAATTGCAAGGAAATTCACTTTCTATTTTGCCACTTAATATTGTGATTCTGTCATACGTATATACATATTTATATTAATTGTAATTATTTAATAAAAAGTAACTAAAATAAAAATTTTTTGTTGACCTAGGTAGGAATTAACTTATTTATTTTTTTTTTTTAATATTCCTTGTTTAAATGTAAAATTGATTGCAAACTACTTATAAAATAACAAAATAAATAACTTAATTATGATTTATTATTTTTTATATTTGCATGCCATTTATGTGTATGGCTCTACTAGTAAGAAAATCATACCCTGAAATAAAGTAATAAAGATTGCGACAAATAGGAATATTTGGTCCTCGTTTAACCACCATACTTGATACTTATATGAACTTGAAGAAAAACACTGGTGACAGTAAATGGAATGCCACACCACTTGGTGTCAGTTTTGCATCTCGCATTAAATGATCTAGGTTTCGTACCATTCACATGTTTGGCATTCGTTTGCTCGGATAGCTTGTTATTCGAACTCAAACTGCAACTAATGTAAACACGAACGCTCAGAATTATGTTTCAGATGTATACGCGAATTTTGATTCATATTTCACTATACTTGAATTATTGGAGTTATGAACACAGAAATGTTTGGTTTTGTACCTTAGTACTTTTGAAGACAATTCAGTTGTGAATAAGTCAGAATGCATCAGCCTTCGCCTCCTTTCCACGGTGCCGCCAGATGGGCAGTTGGCTAGCTCTCTGGCCTTTGATACCACAGGCTTCAGGTTGGGACCCCGGCAATGTCATAATGTTTGTTGTGGTTCGGAATCCACCTTAGCCGTAGATCTCAGTCTCATATGACCGTAGAGCGCCACAGAGCCCAATCAGACTTATCACCCACATCATTCCCAAACTGTAAAGGGGCAACTCAGCTCTAGGCACAGTGATGTGGTGTGGTGTAGTAGTGGTTCGCAATCCACGTTAAATGTAGATCCCGGTCTAATTAGCCTTTTTTTTTTTTCCTAATGCAGCTGGCAAACACTGAGACCTTGGAGGCCTTAAGGCAAGTGCTGCACAGACGTTACTCACTTTGTATTACCCAGGGGGCGCGTGTAACTTGAAGATAAGCCACGGAAGCGGAGTAACAGTGCCCCAGCAACGCTCAACGATCCTATTAGACCGGGACCTACGGTTTAAAGTGGATTCCGAACCACTACAAACATCCATGGCACCGCCGGGACTCGAACCCGAAACCTGTGGTACCGAGCGCTAGAGCGCTGGCCACTCGGCCATTCAGGCCCCGGTCTAATTAGCCTAAAGTGAGCATAAAATGACTGTAGAGCGACAAACGAAATCAAACCAATGATTAGCTATTTAAGACTCGTTGAATTGCAAATTAACGCCCAACTTGTCTTTTCGAATTAGGATTAGACTCATTTAATTTATATCTACCCAAAACGTATGCAGTTTTATTAAACAAACCATCGAAAAATCCTTTTTCAAACAGAAAATGCCAGATGGATTCTTTTTGATTCTTGTTGCTATTTTCAATCTCAAAAATTATCTTATAAATTTTATGGTTTTGTTTGTTGATGAAATTAACCTAAAGATCTGAACAAAACTAAATTATGATAAAAGAAATCACCCTGATTTCAGTAATCTCTCATTAAAAACGCCATAAAACATATGATTTTTTCTATTTTTGTGTGTTTATATGTTTTGTGAAAGGTTAAAAACAGTGACGAAAAATTTTTTGTGGGATTTGAATTCGTTAAGCATTATTGATATGAATTATTCTGTCAGCAATAGAACATTTATTCATAAACAGCTTTTACGTTTCATTATCTAGTGGTATGTATAACATTCTTGATTATTTTTTTAGAAATTATTATTAATTCCTTTTGTCATTGATAGATGGTTATCATTTGCTTTAAATATTCATCTCACAAAATCTAAGTCAAAGGTCTTGTTCATTACAAAATATGATTATGCAAAAAAAGCCTATTGTATGTAAATGCCAAATTAACTTCTACAGGCTATCAATATATTAATTTTTTCGTAATTAACCCTGTAGTAATGTTACGAAGCGAAAAAACAACACATACACAAAATCAGTTGATTTTTATTTTATTATTTTTATTTCTTATGGTGTAATGCAAAGTGTTAAGCTAAAATATTCCTTGATATCTGATAAAGCTATTCTCAGGATATGATAATTTCTTTTATTTTTTCCCCCTGATTCCCTGGACGATTGGTTTCTCAACTTTCTTTTGCATACATGTACTATTTCTTTTTCCATCTGCTTTTGCATTTTGAGATTCATCCATTGGATCAGGGTGAGCAACCCGCGTCCGCTTTGAACATTTTTCTGGCCCGTGAGAGTTTTTTCACACTCTTACAAAATATATTTATTTTATAACGGCTAAAGTAGTGAAAGCCAAGGTATTAAAAATACATTATTTGTTGATCCGTATATTCAAAAATTAACTGTCGAAATTGTGAGGAAAATTAACTTTGATTTTAAAATAATATTCTTGCGCAAACAAATATCGCACTAGTAAAAATGTTTTTTTAATGATTTCATTTTTTTATTTCATTTATATTTATATATTTTTTTATATTTCATTTTTAGTGTTATATATTCTTTTACAATGTGCGTTTAGTATCATTATCATTATATTATCTATGTTTACATGTAAGAATAATAGTAAACACAATAATAATAACTCAGTATGTTTCAATTTTCACTGAAAAAAAATTGTCTATAGGTCTAAATCTAATATGGGGAAGTATAATTTTACATGCGGCCCGCGAAGTTAGGATGCATTTCCAAAGTGGCCCGCAATATCGTTTTGTTGGCCACCCCTGCGTTAGATGTTTGTGCATGTCTAAAAAGGGCTCTAACGCGATGTCCACGGCCATCATTGCGCCCTTCTGCTACTGTGCGACTACAATAAAAATTTAAGTTTTCAATAAAAATTTTTATATATAGCAATTAATTAAAAGAAACCTATGAAAAGAGTTAGAAAAAAAAAATATTTTGTTATAATTAATGTTTGTCATTTTAACTAGGCTAGAATTATGGATTATCTTTTTAACTGGCACGTACCCAGTTTGACCGAGATTGTCCCAATTCTGAAGGTATGGTCGCGGTTATTTGTTAAAAATTAAAAATTGTCAAATATACAAACAACAAAATTTTCTATGTCTCCTTGAACTACTACGTGTTACATGCCACTATTCATAGACGACGACAAATGCAGAGCATAATTATTTGTTCTGCATTATGGTGACATCTAAAAGGGAATTCTGTTTAATGGATATTCTCCTAAGTGCTGAGCTATATTTATTATTAGTTATATGCTCATATTTTTAGTTATGTGTCTCCTACTTTTTAAACTTTAGTAACTTTACTGTAAAAAAAGACCTACAGAAAATATTATCCAGTAGTGATGATATAGTAGTGACGACAGCATATGCTAAGTCGATTATATGCCTGTGCATAAGATATCTGCGATAATCACTGATGCGGCATCAGCAGATAAATGCGATGGTTTTGTTTTACTTCTGTTGGTAGTATAAATGGATTTGTTGCTTTTGCAAGACAGATAAATCACTTCCAAACTTTGTGTCATACACTGTATCATCCACCAAGAAATTTTCTGTGGTAGAATATTGCCCTTCGGACATGTTATGAAAATAGTTATAAAAATATTAAACTTTATTCGAGTTGTCCCTTTGCAACACTGCCTACTAGAAAATTCTGATGCCATTCTGCATATTGTACATTGACTGAGTAAAGGCAAAGTTCTGCCACGTGATGTCCAATTGGCTAGCGCACTGGCTGTTGTTACCACAGGTTTCAGATCTGAATCATGGCGGTGGCATAGATGTATGTTAGTGGTTCCGGAATCCACGTTGGACAGTAGGCCTCTGTCTAATTAGTCTAAAGTGTGCAAAAATTACCGTAGAGACAAACCAAATCTGTCTGCCCGACAGTCACTTTTCACTAAGCCTGTGATAAAAGGTAAAGAAAGACACCATTGCTTCTTTCAAACTTTTTCCAATGCTCGCTTAAACAAGAAAAAACCCTTCCCGGGATGGTGAATTGTTGCTTATTTGAAGGGTTTCTTAAAATTTTTTAATGTGCGCTTATGTCAACAACAGAAGACTTGCAGTTGCCAGTTAACACCAGATAATACATTGGTTCTCACTACAAATTGACGCTTCAACAGATATATCAGAAAACTACACAGTTAACAGTTATGGTGAGAATAGTATTTAGTAATTTATTGTAAAAGAAGATCTACAGAAAATATTACCCAATAAAAGATGAACAAGAGGTGAAAATATCTTACAACATATTTACAGCATATGCTGAGTCGATATATATGCCTGTGCACAAGCTGTCCAGCTAATAATCACTGATAGAGCGATCAGTTGATAATTGTAGTTGTTTATTGTTTTATTTATATTAATACAAATGGATTTATTGGTTTTTGCAAGAAAGATGAATCACTTCCAAACTTTGTGTCAAATCACTGTATCATCCACCAAGAATATTGCCCTTTAGACACATTATGAAAATAGTTACAAAAATAGTAAACTTTATTCGAACTGCTCCTTTGCCTACTAGAAAATTGTGATGTCATTCTGCATACTGAAGTGCATTGACTGACAAAAGCAGAGTTCAAAGCTTTGCAAGATTTATAAAGAAATAAAAAAAATTTCGTGGAACTAAAGGTGATGAATTTGGGATATATTTTTTTGCTCTAGATATGATGCAATATATAAAAAAATATGATATAAATTGAATTAAACTTAAAGCTGCAGGGAAAAGGCATAGCTTTAATCATAAGATCTGTTAAATTTTTTAAAGTCAAACTGGTTTTATAGATATCAAATGAGACGACGAAGTCACTTGTGTATTTCCCAAATATGAAAATGATAGGCTAAGCTGAAATCGATTCGTCCTCTTTTATTATCATTCTTCAACTACTTCAAAACCAGTTTGATAAATGATTACATCAGTTTAATATTATCGATCCAATAGTTATATTTTCATCAATCATTTTACTTTAGTAAATTTAGCCGGATACACCTGCATTGCAGATTTTATTCAAAAGAACGTATTATTAAACGTAAAAATGGAGCTAGAAATTTATTTTGAAAATTTTATTATCCTAAATTTCAATATATTAGATGACAACTTCTGGAATAGAGTTGGCAGAAACAATTTTCCATTCTTGAAAAAACCTCATACAAGATGGAATGGTTTTTTTCGCCCACATACTTGTGTGAATCATTGTTTTCAATGATAAACATCATAAAATCATTGTACTGATCACGACTTACAGATGAATATCGTGATTGTTTACGTGAAGGAATATTATCATAGCTCCTAGTTATGAAACAATGACTAATGAAATGAAATGCAAAAGATTACATTTACTTTAAGAATTATGTATTTTTTTTTTATAAAAGATTTATACCAACGATTTGTAAACTTTTGTCTGTATTATTTAGTAATTATTCATTTTACATAGCAATACAATTTATAATTACTATATCTTAAAAAATTTTTATAATAATTTTTTTTTCTATTTTATTAACTGTATCGATTTATAAATTTACCTTGACAAATTAAATGCCCCATCGATATTCTAGAATGTGTTCCGAGATTCAAAAACGGCCTGATGGCAAATTGGCTAGCGCTTTGGTACCACAGTTTTCAGGTTCGAATTCTGTCGATGACATGGATGTTTGTTAGTGGTTCGAATCCACGTTAAATGGTAGGCCCCGGTCTGATTAGCCTAAAGTGTGCAAAAATCACCGTAGAGAGACAAACCAAATTAAGGACGGAGATTTTCAGAGTTCTCAAGTCTACGACGAATTTATTTCACAAGGTCTGAGGCAGACCTTTAATTATCACACGGCGTGATACACGAAACCACAAGGGTTGACTTTGTAAACAGGCAAAAATACCCGGCCTGTTCAATCACTGAAGTTCAGTCACTTCAGAGAAAAACTTTTATCGACTCGTCGCAGAACTCTTTCTTCTCTCCAAACACCTCCCTTTAAGAAAATCCATCAAGAAGGGTTGCGGAGTCTTTTTTTGGAGTCGACACTTCTTCAGCTCATGGTCCATCAGCAATCCCGATGCAGCAACTCATCACGTAGTCCATATCGATTCTGTAATTGTTTTGATCTGTGAAAGTCGCACAGACAATCGCTAATTTCATGAGGTCTCATTATCAATGGCACTGAATATCTGCTGTCAAATTTCAGTGATACGTTGTTATTATGTACTTATTAAAGAATATAAATTCCTGTCTCCTGGAAACGAAATGCTACAACTCTTCCCGTGAGAAAATTCTAGAATATCAATAAATTACAAAAAAATAAAAAATGTATAAAAAAAAAAATTGTATAGAAAATATTCCGTTTTTCTGACTTTTAAGCTAATTGCGTTTTTATTAAAAAATAGTCCTAGAGCCAAATCTTATTCCGTATTTAAACTTTTCCTCTCATATTTATGATATATATATATATATATATGTTTCTTTTATCTATCTTATACTAAATAAAATGAACATATGAGGAGGTGGGCTGCATCTGCCTTGTGGTATATGTTATATCAAGCTTACATTTCTCCAAATGTTGCTAACGTAAATGTTAACCAAAACGTTTTTATAATTGATTAGCAGGTGTTTCATTTAAATAATATTATCATCTTTAATATTCTTTTCTTCTGTTGCAGTGTTTTTCATCGTACGCCTGTTTACTTTGATATATAAATAAATTCCGCTGCATAATTAAAATTTTAAAAAACTATACAGTTGATTTATTATGACATACATATTGATATTGTGATTTAAAATGATAAGACAACGATTACAATTTTTAAAAACTTACTTCTTTTTGTTTTTCTTTTTATTATAACTTAACAATTGATGAGATTTTTCAGAATATCTTATTTGCAACGTCAAATTTTGGGCAAACATACTGTTAAGTCTTCTTCGAAAGATTCTAGTTGTAAATAAATATTATATTACTTATTACAAATATGATATTGAGAAAGAAACATTTCTATTATATTTGGATAATCATAATGGTGTTAAGATATGTTATTGAATATTTTTTTCAGCCCTCTGTAATATTGAAATTTTTGACTGCATTCACTTCAAGCTCTCATCCAATTTAAGAGAGTATCCAGTTTATACAAATTTTGAAAAATATTTTCCTTCATGTACATTATAAAAAAAAAAATTTTCAATAAGATTTTTATCCAATTTATATGTTTTTATTATTAGAAGGATTTCTATTGAATTTCTATTAATGATTTTTAAAAAAATATTTTGTGTAATATTCAGTGAATAGTAATTTTTCTTTGGTTTTATTTTAAAATTTAAGAGTAATTTTAACTTTCTGATACATTTTTTTTCAGATCTCTTGAAAATAATTTAACTGTATTGAAAACCTTTTTCAAGGTATACCTGGTGTATTGTTGTACCTGACAATCCTGTTTGGCAATACCATTAAAAATTACTGTTCCGCTACATTTTTTTTTTAGCATTGATTATTAAATCTTTAACACGAAAATTCAACAATATTTATTTTGTCTATTGCGTTTTCTTGCGAATTCGATATTCCTTAGTCGATTTATAACATCATTAAATTAATGAAATTCGAAACTATTTTTAGCTGTTATCGGAAATGCAAATCTTCGTAATTTGAAGGATAACGACTTTCGATTTTCTATTCTTGGAGAGTCTTTCCATTTTGATCTTTTTCTTTTTAATTTTTAGTTTTTGGTTTCAAAATTATTTGAAATTTGATCTCGACGTAGTGTAGAAGTAATGAAAATGCTACAATGTTTAAAATAAATACGGTAGCTTTGTTGGCGATCGGCGATCCTGGTTTTTTTTTATCGTGCTTTATGATAGACTATTTAAATCAAAAACTAATTGTTTTAATAATAAAATCTTTTGTAAGTGCAAATTAATCATTAATTTGCAAATTTCGAACAATGCATGCTTGTCTAATCTATTCAAGGAAATATTATATTTATATAAATAAATACTATAGCTATAAAATACTATACTATATTTATATAAAATAAATACGGTAGCTTTGTTGGCGATCGGCGATCCTGATTTTTTTATCGGGTTTTATGATAGATTATTTAAATCAAAAACTAATTGTTTTAATAATAAAATCTTTTTCATAATGCAAATTAATCATTAATTTGCAAATTTCGAACAATGCATGCTTGTCTAATCTAGTCAAGGAAATATTATATTTATATAAATAAATACTAGATAAAAACAATTCAGTATCAGTGACGTAACAGCCCCATGGTGAGCTAAAGGCCGTCTACCTACTGGCAGATTTTGAGACAGATGATGTTTTTCTTTTTACGGAGTAGGGTTGTTAGCCTACAGTCATATTAGACCGGGAATTTAAGGTTTGAAAGTGATTTCCGAAGCACTACAAACATCCATGGCACCGTTGGGACTCGAACCCGACACCTGTGGCATAGAGTGATTTTCATATTTAACATAAATATTTGTTTTATTTATTTTTCGGTTTCGTTTATTTTATTGTTTTCGATTCTGTAATTTGTGTTTGCTCTTACTAGCCACGATGACGTAGAGAATAGTGGTTAAAAACTGTGATGTCACCACAGAACAATGTTGACTCGCCGAAGTGGTGTTTTCTTTATAAAATTTTCAAAAAAAGCTTTGCCTGGGCCAAACATGAAAAGACATTAATATTGTGCAGGGCATCAAAAAATGGTTAAAGTAAAATGATTTAGGGAAAGTAGGGAGATTTCTCTTCATAAACCGATACGTGAAAATCACCCAAAAAGCAACAGACTTTAAATTACTATTCAAATCAATCCCAATGAAAATGTGTCCTTCATAATTGAGAAGGGCAAATTTGGTTTCGAAGTCAGTTGTGGCACACAGCAGCGGGAACTGACGCATTTCCCTTTCCTAATTGCCCTACAGTCAGTCCTACTAAACCTGTGGCGCTGAGCGCTAGTCACTCTGCTATCAGGCCGCTTAAAACCATTAAATATTCTAAATAGATTGATTCTGATTCATATGCAAGCTGTGTTTGAGAAAATACTTTACTTCTCAATTAAAATTATACATGTGAAGCAGACAAATTTAATACTAGTCTAAACCGTATGTGAATTTTTTTGTGATATTTATTTAGGCTTAAAAGTATTATTTAATTTAATTTTTTTTTTTTTTTTTTTTTTTTTCCGAATTTGAAAAATATTGGTTATACCGTACTGTCTTGAAATCATTTTCATATGGAAATTTTTTGAAATTTTTAATTAGACCTTACTTTTTTTCTTGGTATTTAACAACGAGATTTACACTCAAACGAAAACTTTTGTGAGACACTAGTATTTTTTGATATGCATTCTTATAATTAATTATTTTCTCTTCCAAATGTGGTTGCAAATTTATTTTTTGTTTTGCAAGGTTGATTTAAATATGGTAAGTTCGAATCATTTGTAGACTTTTTTTTTTTTTTTTTTTACAACAAACTTTCTAACCGGTTCCTGTGATTGAGGTCACTTTCAGTTTTGTCACCATTCCTTTAATTATGAAATTAGAGAAATGTTTTTCTGCTTACTATTGTACTGATTTGACTGGCTTGTGATTGAATGCTACAAAACAATATTATCATTAAACTGTTTATCTAAGACAAACCATTTATTGTTAACTATGAAACAGGAAGTACTTTGAATATTATATCTTGTATGCGATACTTGCCACTGATAATGTTCTCAACTTGGTAAAGTAAGTGATTTTTAAAGTCTCATTTTCAAGTACTTGGATAGCAAATTAATATTATTAAATTAGCAATGATTTTTTAAATTTAATTTAAGCTATTTTGAAGGCATGCGCAATGGACCTCTAATTATTTTCTGTTCTAATTTCTTTAAATTGTCTATTTTTTATCGATGGGTTTAATATTTTATTTTTACATTTTTATAAATTTATTTCTTTGAGATTATGTTCTATTTTATTATTTGAATTAAATTTTAACTATTAGTTCTTATTTGAAGGTTTATTAATTCAAAAATGCTACATTGGTATTCTTAAAGGAAACATATACTATTGTCGTTGCCATTTTTAAATAATATTTATAATTCGAAAAATCGTTTGTTGTGCCAAACATTTATGTTGGTACCATAATAAATAATGTAGTTTAACAGATAATAGTATTATTTAAAATATTGTAATCCCTTATTTAAGGAGCACTATTGTAAATTATGTTTACATTATTTTAAAAATATCAATAATCTTGAAGGAAACATATATTGTCGTTGCCCTTTTTAACTTAAGTGTTAAATTAATTCGTAAAAACGTTTTATGTTGGACCATAATAAATAAAGAACAAATGAGGGATTACAATTGTAAACTAATATTATTAAAGAACTATTATTTTTAAAAATATCAAATATCTTGAAGGAAACATATATTGTCGTTGCCTTAAGTATTTATAATTCGAAAAAACGTTTTATGTTGGTACCGTAATAAAGAATGTAGTCTAACAGATAATAGTATTGTTTTAAATATTGTAACCCCTTATTTGAAAGAACGCTATTGTAAATTATCTTTACATCATACTAAAAATATCAAAAATCTTGAAGGGGAACATATGTTGTCGTTGCCCTTTTAACTAAATATTTATAATTAAAAAAAAAAAGATGTTTGTCATAATAAATCATGTAGTTTAACAGATAGTACTAGTATTATTTTAAGTATTGTAATCCCTTATTTAAAGATCACTATCGTAAATTTTACATTATTTTAAAAATATCAAGAATGAATCATATTAATTTGAAGTGCAGCTCCTAGTGTAATATTGTAATTAAATTTTTGAAAGAATTATTTTCTATCTCATTAAATACCATGCATTACCCATATGATATACAATAACTTATAGAAATATTTAGTTACCTAGAATTTTCCATTAAAATAATTTACTTTTTGTTTTAAATCGTAACAAAAATATTTAATAAATTATTTTGAAAAAACGCACCGAAATAGTAAAATCATTTTTTAAATACTTATATGTTATAATATTCAAACTTCAAAATCATCATGAAAACAATTTTCATTTCGAAATATCATTATAAAACATTAAGTTCAGAATTGATATGTAAAAGATTTCTCTCGTGTTTATGTAATATTAAAAAATATTTGCACGTAATTTTTATTAAATTATTTTAGAATTTAAAACAAGCGTTTAATGTGAAAAAATGTGTAGTATTCATTTTAACTATTTCTTAAATTATATATATGTATATAAAAATGAACAAATTATTTACCATTTTGAGTAGTAAACATAGACATGTTCATGTATTTTCTATACTATTTATTATTATTTATTATGTCAGAAAAGCGAAAGTGTTTCAAAAGGAATTTGCCAACATAATCATACATCATTTATGAGATTAAGAAATATTGCTTCAAGGTTTCACATGTTCCGTTTCCTGTACAAAAATAAACACTTCCTGAAATGTTCGATTTTCTGCTCGAGAAATACGTTATAAATTCTTTTATTTTATTCTATTTTTTTTTTTTTTATTAAATCGAGACTATCTTGTTTAAAATGAAATTTATACGAAAAGTCTCGTAACCCTGTAAGCTATGGGGTACCCCACATATTCTTTCTGGGGTTATTATTTCTTTTTCACTTTTTATTTCAAGTATTAGTTGTATGAAATACTTAGTAATTGTTTGTAATGTTTGTCGTAACATTGTTTTTTCGAATTATAAATACTTAGTTAAAAAGGGCAACGAAAATATATATTTCCTTCAAGATTCTTGATATTTTTTAAAATAATGTAAAGATAATTTAGAATAGCGTTCTTTAAATAAGGGATTGCAATACTTATCTAATATATCTGTTAAAATACATTATTTATTATTATGGTACCAACATGAAACGTTTTTTCGAATTATGAATACTTACTTTAAAAGGGCACGAAAATGTTTGTTTCCTTCAAGATTCTTGATATTTTTAAAATAATGTAAAGAGAATTTACAACAGCGTTCTTTAAATAACCCGGCATATTCTTTAAGGGGTTATTATTTTTTTTTACTTTTTATTTCAAGTACTAGTTTTACTTCATATATTCTAATCATTGTTTAACTGTTAAAATATTATGATCTATTTATTCTGTAGTTTTATCTATTTCTTTCATTTTCAAATTTACCCTCTTATTTATATTCTTTTGGTTGCTAGAAAGTACAAGCAACGTTTCTTGTATTTTAAAAGGAATTTTTAAGCCGTCATAAGCAATGATTTCTAGAATTTTGTAATTTTTGAAAAAATGAATGAAGTGAAAATGAATTTTTATAACGGAATTACTCTAAAAGAGTAATTCCTTTATAAAGGTTTCATTTTCACTTCTGCCAAATTTCATTTTCACTTCTGTTTTGTCTGTTGTATTTTAAAAAAGCATTTGGATAAATTGAGATAAAGCAGCGTCACCGAGTATACATATCAAAGCACCCAGTCAAGTAAATTTAAATGAAAAGATTATGTATAACATTTGACGTTTTTAAGTTATTATTATTTGTAAACATACGTATTCTGTTCTAATTTATTTTAAATTAATCAAGTGCAATGTAAAAATAATGTCGTACAATTGTATACATAAATTGTAACTCCTTGTTCCTGTTTGTTATTATTAATACTTATGTCGATATATAAAGAAAAAGTTTTTAAGAATGAAAAGTTGTAATACGAAAAAATAACGAATTTGTTTTATTATCATTTATTTATTCACTTTAATTTCGTGGCTGCCATTTATTAATTTATTATTCCGTGATTGTCATTATTTGTTTAATGTAAAATATAACTAAAATTTTAACTTTTTAATTTTAATCAAATTTTTTGTAAAGTATTTTTTTCAAATAGCAAAGCTGATATCAACTTTATGGTTTTAGATTAGTAAACCTTATTTGTTTATTCTTTTGCTTCAAGCGTCTTGCATATTCATTACTTCTGTAGTACTTTTTTCAATTCCTACTATTAGTTCACACTCTCCCTATATATATATCTCTTGTTCAAATTTTCACTCTTTAATAAAATACTTTTTATTCAACCACTCAAGTTCAAATACATTTTTTAAACTTGTAGTGGATGACACTTGATGTTAATGCAGTTTTTTAAAATATTAATTCATTAATTAATTTTAATTAATTAATTTTTTAGTTTTATATGGAAGAAAATTTTTTCTCTTTATATAACATTAGCAGGATATAAATTTAGAATAAATACCGTCAATGGCGAAGCGTGTAGATCGCTGGAAAATTTCTTTTTCTGGTTCTTTTTTTTCATTCTGGGGTTCTAGTTTGAATCAAGGAGGGAACAAATGGAAAAAGTAACTAAAATAAAATTTTTCTTTTGTTGACCTAAGTAGGAATTGACTTTTAAAAAAAAATTTTTTTTTTTTTGTATTACTTGTTTTAAATTAAACAATAAATACTATTCATTGAAATCTAGTGAAAAATTAATTAGGTAAAAGGGCTCAAATAATATAATGTTTCATTCTGTATTTATGTAAATGTTAAAGTCTTTGAGATTTATTTTGTAAAATTTTTAGTTGTTTTCCATCTCTTTTGATACTTGGATTCAAATTATTAATTTAGAAATTAAAATTGTTTTTATTAGTTTTAACATTTTTTTGAGATGTTCATATTTGAGTTATTGTGTTATAACAATTAAATTATTTTAATTGTTATACAAATTTGAAATTGTATTGACAAATTCAATTTATTACTTGAAGTTTGCCCTCCAAATTATGCTTCAACATCCATGATGACATGAAACAATAGATTTAAAGGACCTTAATATATTTTTTTTATTTATTTATTAAAACAAACGCAAAGCCCGATTGCGCTACCAAATAATTTAGTTGCAAACTGAGATTTCTACGTTCATAAAGAAACGGAATTCTTTTGTCTTTGTAGTGAGCATTAAATCTTCGCAACAGCCTTCATGTGCTCTCTACTTATTATGCTCTCTCTGACGATTTGTCAGAAGTTATGCGAAAGCATATGCTCTTGGTTTTAGTTTCGAAAGGTGCTGGCGGCGAATCACGCTGCGCTCGTGTTCTGCAGCCCTTGTATAAAGCTAATTTAATAATATAATTCTATTTTAATTGAATAATCTCTTGCACACTTTATTTGTGATATGTTGCGATATCGAATACCATATCCTGTTTTTTAAGGGGGAGGTTTGGGTGGTCGCTGTACGATCATTCTTTGCACGCTTAAAGGCTAATTAAACCGTAACCTACTACTTAACGTCGATTCCGAATCACCACACCACATAACATCACTGTACCTAGAGCTCAGTTGCCTCTATACAGTTTGAATGATGGGTGAGAAGTCTCATTGATATCTGTGACGCTCTACAATCATAGGGGACCGGAATATACGGCATAAAGTGGAATCTGAACCATTACAAATATCCATGGCACCGCTGGGACTCGAACCCGAAACCTGAAAATTTATCAATCTTTTATAAAATTAGTAGGAAAAATTAATAGTTGTGATACACTTTCTATTTAACAGAGAAAATTCTCTTCTATTGTGTAAAAATTACTAAAGAATTACTTTTAGTTTTAGTGATGCAACTAAAATATTTTTTAAAATCATTATGTCACATTTTAAAAGGAGTATTTGGTTATATATTCAATATTCTGATCTGAAAAAATAGTTTATTTGTGCATATTATTACAAATAAATTGACTGATTTGTTTTTTCATTAGACAAATTTGTGAGGAATGTGAAGGTTCTGAGTCTAATATTGTTAACCACATCGAGTCATATAAATTTTGTAAAAATTTTCTGACTGAAGCTATGCCAATTTTAGTATTCTGCTCCACTTTGGGGAACTCCAGAATTGACTGCATCATAAAAATAATTTTAGGTGCTCCTCCTCGCTTGCAGTAGGAGCTAAAGTTCAAGGAACTGTTTTTCTTTTTTATTTCGCTGATCCAACGTTTCGTGTCCAACTTATGTATACCATGTATTAATTAATTATGTTAGACAAGTATACTAAATTAGAAATATAATTGTATACTCATAAAAAAATTAGCTGTTTATAGAAAATATAAAAATATTCAATGTTACCATTCAAAAGTATGTTCAACTGAATAGTATTCATGTACAAAACCTAATCAATGCATGCAAAATTAAGGAGAGTCCAAATTAATCATTAGTTTATATTAGTATTAATGATTAATCCCATTAACCAAAAATTAATTATTTTTCCGTCTCTAACAGAAATATTTATGAAAAATTATGAGTACACTACTTCTGAAACATAGATTTGCTATGAAAATTATTTTGGCTGGTAATTTTAATGTGTGATTTCCAATGCCAAAAATAGGAAACTTATATTCCTACTTGCAGATTTTATTAAAAATATTTTAATTTTGTTATTTTCAATTAATATTTTTAAATTAATGAAGTTGTAAATATATACAAAATGGGATTGAGTATTGAATTGAATTAAATTGACAAGTCATGCTTTTGAAATAATTAAAATTCATCACAATAAAATTGAAATGCAGTGTGTTAATATTTTTAGATATGTATTATAATTTGGAAGGAAAATTTATATTTTATTAAATTATTTTTCTTTTGTTTCAAATAGAACTGGATTTGCACATTCAATCAATTCAATTCAACCAATTGACATATTTTTTGAAGTACCTCTCAAAAATACAATTTCTAGTGCACCAATAGTAGAAAAAGCAGGCAATATGACTTGTGGAGAACTGGGAATTGATGAATCATGTATCATAATAAATTCAAATGTAGATTTTGTTGTGAATTTTTTGTATCAAAGTTTAGAATGTCAAAATGTAAGTATTTAACCCTTTTATTTAATTGTGTTTTCTTTTACATCAAATAAAGCATCAGTGGTATAAATAGAGGAATTTTTTGAGTGATTTTGTTATTTGAAATTAAAATTCTAAATTTGTAATTTGAAAGACTATGATGGATCCATGAATTTTGAATTTTTTTTCCAATAGTATACTTTTTAAATAATCATCACATTGTCTCTATATATTACTGGCATTTGGAGAAATTGAGATAAAAATGCAGTATTAGTAGGCATAAATCTCAAAATGTCAAATTATTTCTAAATTTATATACTTGTTTATGGTTTTGCAAAAATGTCAGTTACTTATATGGTCATGTTAAAACTTAAATAAATAAATTAATATGTAATTAAAGTCTTTTTAAATGAGAACTCTCACATGTTATATAAATTTAAAATTTTTAAAACAAAGTTTAAATTTATCATTATATGAAAATACCAAGTTGAATTTAGTTTCATAAAATTTAGCAAATTACCTTTAATTTTTTATTTATTTCAGAAAATAATTATATTGTATGTTGATTCATTCATCAATCTATATTTTAATTTATAATTTTTATTTTTATTTAAAATAATTTTTGTTAGATGCACCATTAATAAAATTTGATTGGTGTAAATATATAGATACAATTAATAAAATAACTGTCTTTTGTTAAAATGTTACCTGGAAAACTATAAAGCAACTGCATATAAAGTGTTTATAAAATTAATATAGTTTTAATTGTGCATCCTATATTCATTTATTTTTATTTTTTTATTTTTCAGTGTTCCTTACTAGAGAACCATTAAAATTCATATTGTATGCCTCTTTGGGAACCATTCATCAATAAGACTTTATGTGGGTAAGTATTATATTAAATTAATTTGAAATAATTTTATTTATTATTTGCAATATTAACTTACTTTTTATCTTAAACTGTTTGATACAATTTAAAAAATAATTTTTTTGTTAGATTGCTAAAAAATATTATAAAATGTTAGCAGTTCAGAAATATAAAAAGGAAAAAAATTTCAGTTCATAACATTTAGTTTGTTTAAAAAATTATAAATAAAAACGAATCAATAATTATACATTCAAAGCAAAAACAAGTTATTACATATTCAGAAAATTTTTAGATATTTTAATTAAATTATTTGTTACTTATGAATTATAGAAAACTATAAAACTTAAGCATTTAATTGCCATTTGTCTTATGTATATAGAAATTATAAAGCAAATTCATGGCAAATTCATTATTTTAAAATAGATAATAAAAAGGATAGATGAACATTTGATGAGAAACTTTCAGAAAATTGAGGAAGATTCCCATTAGGCACCTTGAAAATAGCCCTGATGTTGCTCAAAATGATTTATGTGTTTTTATTCCATGGAAAGAACGTCAATATTACTTCAATTCCCCACTTTTAGCCTAGTTTATTGCAAGAGAAAGGTTTCAATTGCTTTTTTTTACAGTCACAACAGCTTTTTAAAGAGACTCAATGGTGATTACGATGTATCTAAAGTGCTTTGCATTAATAGTCAGGGTGCCTAAAAACCAATATGACATCAAATGCTGAGCAAAGTCCTCTCGGAAAGTAATGTTTTCAACCCATCTGTAGGCTGTTCACAGTATACATCAGAAGAACACAGGGTCCACATATGTTCAACAAAACATATATAAACAACACATTTGTTTTGATTAAATATTAGAGGACTTTTTTGATAAATGAATTTGGAAACTTAGTCAATATATAAATTTAACAGTATTTATATAAGAAATGGATGGTGAATTGTGTTACATATCATTTAATTAGTAATGATTGGTTTGTAGCATTTTTGTTGCTTGTTATTTTACTATCCTTCAATATAATAAATGTAAAACTCAAAGACAAAACTATACCAGAATACAAAATTAGGAATAGGAAGAATTATAAAATACAGGTAAAGAAATATACAATGAAGAAAAGTATTTAAAAGTAAAAAAAATGAAACAATAAATCGACAATATTTTTAAAGGTTTTATAGAAAAATATATAAAGTGATACAAAAAATGAAAATCTATTTATTGAAAGATATTATTTTCAGTATTGTTTAAAAGTAAAATCAAAAAAATTTCTTGTTTCATTTTTCATTCTATTGTTTTGTTTTATGAGAAAATATTTTAAAAAATGTTAGTTTTAATTTTCTTATTATCAGAATTATCAGAATACAGTTTGAAAAGAATAATTTAATTTACAAAAAGATAAAAAAAGATTAGATATACATTTGATAATTTTCATCTTTTTTGTCATCTTTTTATGTATGTATCAGTTTATGTGTATTCTTTTGTATTCATTTGTATGTCTTTCAATTTTTTTTGAAAAAAACATTTATGATGTTATTAAAAATTGCTAAAGTGGATTTTAGTTTAAATCAATTGTATTAAAAAAAAGATATCTGTATAGAATAATTTTTCCCTTCCTAGTTTAACCAGAAATTACTTAGGTGAAAATTCTTGGTATCATATTGATGTCAATCAGACTGGATGTTCCCTTGTTTGTGACAAAGAGCCAGAGCCTACTTATTATCGTAAGATTGTCTGTTTGTCGTAAAACTAATTGAAAAAGTAGATTATGTTTTTATTATAACATGTTTTTAAATACTAAACAACAACACCATGTTTTTTTTATGTATTTCATTTTGTATTGTTAATTTTATGTTAATGTCTTTTAAAAATATATGTTTTAAAATTAAAGACAAATGTTTGCATTAAAAATGTTTGCTTTAAAAATTTTACTTAATAACTGTTTTAGTTTAAACTTGATTACATGTAATTTTGAAACATTATCCATGTGATATAAACTATATTTATAAATACTTTTTTTAATATTTTATGAATTAATAATAAAAACTTAAAAAGTTTATTAGTATAAATATTTAAAATAATGTATAAGTGGGATGTAATGTAATGTAATTAATGTATGTATGCATGTAATTAAGTGAAAATAATATTTAAAATTTAGACAGAATCCTATAATTCAATTTACTTTTTTTAGAAAACTTAATGATAAGAAAAATATGTCTAATAAAAGCTGAAAAATTACCTTAATCTTTGTGATAAACTTTCTTGTTATATAAATAAACTTTATTTAAATTATTTAAAAGTTGATGAATATGAAGGTTTAATGTTTCATTCTTTAGCTGTGGTTATTGCAATTTGCATCTATGGATTACTCTTTGTTTTGTGGGCTTTAGGAAATTATTTATACAGGTAAATTTTCTTTTATATGAATTTTCTTTATTTGTAATGACTAAATTTTTGTTGAAAAATTATGTTTCTTATACTTATAGAAAATTATATGTTTGTCTTATATTTTGTTGTTCTTTGATCTTGGGTTGTTGATCTGAAGTCACTAGAACAGTAATTATGTAGAAAATTTGAGGTTACCTAGGATGTACTCATGATAATGATTATTTTATTGGTGTGTGATTTTTTTTTATTATTAATTTTTGGAATAAACTTTCATGTCTTGCATGGGGAGGAGATGATGATGCCCCTTGCTTCAAAGCCTAATTAAAAATGCTTTCAACTTACAATTTAATATGCTTATTATCAACATAGACATGGGGAGTTTTGATTTCACTCCGACTCGTTTACAAATTATTACTGAAAAATAAAGATTGAATTTATTTGAGTTAAAGATTCAAAGATATAATCAATTAATTTTATAAGATACAAATTCAAAAGAATAAAAAAGGGATGCTATTATATTTTTTGCTTTTTTAAATGTATTTTGTTATTAATAAGCATGCAGTTACTTTATAATACTTCTTAATGTTTTCAGATACTTAATTTTTATGTTTTATGCATTTATTGTATAAAATGAAAATTGATTAGTTTTCATTAAAACATTTTTTTAATATTGCAAAGTCAGTTTTATCTAATTTGCTTTTATATATAAAGTGTTATTTAAAATTATTTTGTTTATTTTTATTTATCTCACTTTAGTTTAATTTTTTTAATATATTTGTGATTATTATAAGTTTATTGTTGTTCTTCTTTACAGATCTGCTTTTTTCAATAACTTATTTCATCGTCATTCATTGGATGTAAGTACTGTAAGTTAACTTTAAATTATAATAAACTGTCGTATGCATTGCTTGAATTAATGATGTTATGGGTAAGCTTTTTCTGCTACTTAATTACTAATTTTTGTTAATTTCAACTTTTTTTTGTTTATATTTAAAATAAATGCTAAGCTAACTGCTGTTTATATTTCATAAGCTCAGTTATTAATTTAAAAGTAAAACAACTGCTCAGAATTTTTAAAAATATTTTGAAATGAATCTGAGTGCTGCACAGAGTCATATTTCTAACAAAACTGCAGCTTTCTTTAAATCTAAAACTAATTGAGTGCTATGGAAAAAAATAACTTCAAATGTCACACAATTTGTCGGATTTAATATTATTTTTATTTTGCTGATTATATTATTTGGTTTTTGGAATTTAAAGTGAATCCAAAAGTTTTTCTGTTTTGCTCTTCTCTTTTTTTTTTTTTTTCTCTTTAGAAGCAAAAATTGTTCAAAAGATTAGCATGTGTTTTTTATTTAAATATAGTTTTGGTTAATTCTGAATACTATAGTGCACAATAGCTTTTAATTCATGTATGCATTTTAATATAGAACTAGCATGTTTGATGATAAAATTCTCAGACATATTTATACAGTAAGTTTTTGTGCAATATATTAGCAAATGTCTTGCAGCAAATATTTTATGCTATTATAATAAAGGGATTTGTGAAACAAGTACCAATATTTTATTGAAATCAAATATTAACAACTATAATATGTTTTTAAAAATAAATTTATTTTAATAGGATCTTGCAGCAGCCTTTTCTTCTAGTACGACCATTGATGATAAAAAACAGAAACCCACGCAACAACGGCTACGATCATTAGATACAGTTAGAGGGTAATTTTAATTTTTTACTTTGATTTTTTTTAAAATTAAATATTATATTTTTTTGCCAAACAATGTTATATATTATATTTTGTTACAAAAATAATGCAATGTACATTTTTGTCTTTTTAAAAAACCTTAATACATGAAAAATTTGAATTTTTTAAAAGAATTTTAAAATAATTATAATTATTTCACTAACATTTAGAAATAAAAATTTTAAGTAAAAGTTTTCTCATGAAAACTTTTTTTTTTTTTTTTTTGTAAATTCTTAGAAAAAGTGTAAAATTTAAATAATTAAAATTAATAAGTTAAAAGAACCAAATGTTCAATGTCAAAATGGGAAATTTTTATAAATTTTTTAAAATTTTATTGTATGTGTTTCTATTTAGAAATCATCTGGCAAAGTTTTCTCTTAAATACTTTTTAATTGCATATTCTTGTTTATAAATTTATGTCTATTTAATATAAAACATATTTTGTCTCTTTCTTATGTGTTTTATTTTCTTTATAAGGCTCTCTACATTTTTTTTTTCAGTATCACTATTGTGCTCATGATCTTTGTAAATTATGGTGGTGGCAAATACACATATTTTCATCATGCTCATTGGAATGGCTTAACAGTTGCAGATGTTGTTTTCCCCCTTGGTTGGTTTCATATGTTATTGAAAAGAAAATTGTTTATAAAATTTATGTGAAATTATGGTAGTATAGTGAAAAAATAAAGACACAATTCAATAGATATTTTTATACAGATATACAACGATTTTTTGAAAAAAATAATTACATATTTCCAAAAACTTTTTAAAATTCTGAATAGATTTTACACACAAAATCTTATTTCAACAATATAGTTGCAAGAAAATATAATTTCACAAAACATTTATTTTAATAAAACTATCAGTGTTATCCTTCAGTATTTGCATGCTTTAGTTGTGATGCAAATTATAACATGCTTAGATTGTGAGCTGTATAATTGAAAATGCCATCTGGGGACCTAAATTGCTTATTTGCTCTTATTGCTTGTTTACTTTGCATGTTTCTTTTGTGTTGTTTTTCAATTTTTCTTCTTCTTTTGACTGCTTTAATTTCATGTTAACCTGTTTTATTTTTCACTAAAATCAGACCATTGTCTTTTATGAAAAGTGTAATGGTATGTCACTTCTTTACCCCCTTTTCTTTAGAATAGCGATAGTTGTGATGATTTTTGTTAATTACGGTGGAGGAAAATATTGGTATTTTGAACATGCTCACTGGAATGGTTTGACTGTTGCAGATCTTGTATTTCCCTGGTTTGTATTTATGAAAAATTTTAATTGAAATATTTTAAATCAATCATATATATAATTTAGATTTTTAAGAATTTATTCTTAAGTCAAATTTTTATTAATCAATTGGCCATTTATCTGATTTTAATAAATTTTTTCTGTGTGTCCAATAAAAATTTAATTTTGTTTATTTTTATTTTAGTTATACCTAGTATTATGAATATCATTTGTTTATGTCTTTGCTTTTTTTAAAAAATCAATTATGCTGCAAAACAATTTTCATTTTTATTTTTATTCTTGCTTCTTTATGAAAAGATCACATTGCTTATGCGTTTTTCTTCCTTCTGCTAAAATAAATTATTGCATGTTTTTATATGATATCTTACAATCAATGCATGCAATGCTATTTTCAATACACACCTTAGTTCTTGTGATTAATCACTTAGTATTTAATATCTAATTTTCAGATATAATTATATTGTATAAATCATAAATTTAAAAACATAATTTAGAAATATTCATTAATTTTTGTGTTAAAAGAATACAGGCTATAAAGTATTAGTTCAATGGAATTCTTAGTATTTTTAATTAAAACTTTTACAAAATAATGAAAAATTGATTACAAATTAATTAGTGAGTCCCATCCCCATTTTTTTTTATGCATTATGTAGTATTTGTCTTCTATATTTTATAATAATTGCTCATTCATTGTGCCACATAAATGTAATAGTTATTTTTTTTACTTTTCATACTTTTACATTGAATGAATTTTAATTATTTTTTGAAGAAAAAATTATGTGTTAATGTTTTTTGTTTTTATGTCTGTTTTATGATTTCAAAATTTGTATTCTTTATCTCTATTTATTTAAATTTAAATGGTTAACGTTTTATATGAATATTAGGAAAACAAAATTGTGTAATTTAAATAAAAAAATATTTCATTTCATGAAAATTTAAAAAAAAATATATTTTGTTTTAATTTATTACAATGTAGTAAGATCATTACTTTTTCATTAGTGCTTGTATGAATTATTTTAATTATGAACTAAATTATAACTGGTAATTTAAGAAAATGTTTATTTTAAACATGTTTTATATAAATTTGCAGGTTTATTTGGATGATGGGAATGTCTATGGCATTTTCTTTAAAATCACAATTAAGGAAAATTGTATCTAAGAAAAAGATTTTCTTCAGAATTGTCAAGCGCTCTCTGATTCTGTTTGGTCTTGGATTAATGTTAAATACTTTAAATTTAAGTAATTTCACTTTTGCATTTATCAATCTTCTATATAACTATAATCCTTTGTAATTTTTATAGTCTACAATATGCTGTAAAAATATGACATGTCTCTATAAAATTTTTTTAAGTTTTAGTGATGTGTTTCCTTTAAACATGATATGTAATATAATATAATAATGCACATGTAAAGGAAATATGAGGCATGTTTCTTTTAAGTGTTCCCATAAATCCCTTTTTTTTTTTTAAATTTATTTTTAAAAAATTGGCCCATACAATTTATTAAATTTGTAAATTTACAATAATAGCTTTTGAAAATTTTTAAACGTTTACTAAGTATTTGTGATTTGTTAGATGTGTACAATTGGGCAATGAGAATTTGTATTTCACTTGTCATTTTGAAATATTTATATTAATTTGTAGCAACATGTATTCATGTAAATCACCTTTGTTATCTTTTTTAAATGTAGAATTTTAAGTTTTTTTTTTTTTTTTTTTTTTTTTATTATTTCAGATGTCGATTTACATAATCTTAGAATTTCTGGAGTATTGCAAAGATTTGGAGTATCTTATTTTGTTGTTGCTACTGTGCATTTGTTTTATGCTTCTGCTAGTGATTCTGTAAGAAAATTTCTGTATTACATTTTAATCTAACATATTTTAAAAGAAGTATTTATCATCAGCCTTTCTTTTTTTGTTTAGCCTTTTTAATTTTAAACAAAACTTTTAATTTATTAAACTTGATTGTGTTTTAATTTTTTATTCAATACACATGTACGTATATGTATATAATGTATTTGCTGAAGAATTTTACAAATTAATTCAATTTTTGTGTATGTGTGTGTAAAATTTGTGATAAATGACTTTATGAACTAAATGTTATATCCATTATTATTTTTAAATTTCATTTTTTGCCAAATAATCAGTTCATAATTGTTATGTTTTAATTAAAATTCTTTGATCTTATGTTACATCTTTTTATCCCTATGACTCTTTTGGTATGAATCATAATTCTTAATTACTCTGTGTCCTAGAGGAGCTGCTGAGAAAATACATGCTTAATTTTATAATCAACAATTAATAGCTTATATGAAATTTTGAATGACAACAATAACAGTTGTGCATTATCAGATGAAATATTTTGTTAATGTGGATCTTTTTAATTCCAAATGGCATCTGGAAATTTTTTTCACCATTTTATAGTGAAGAATTACTTTGGAGGATCAAAAGATAATCCATACTGTCAAAACAAATCAAAAGGAAAACCAGTATGTGACACCAAATGAGTTCTCCCTTTTCTGTGTACAAAATGGAAGGATTCTCTGGCTTACTGATTTATCATATTTATCCCTAATATAACATGATAAAAAGGGAAACTTTCTGTGCAGCTTCTTTACAGGATTTTGAATTGAATTCCTCCAGATCAAAATCCCAGCATGCTAATCTTATTCATACATAATCATTATTCTTTTGATCATCATATAACGTATACAACTGACAATAAAATTTCTGTGTTTCTTCAATTGTCATTATACACTCATGTCCATAAATTAAGGATAATAAAGTTCAGGCAAAGAAAGAGACAGAAGCAAAAACAAATTTGACTTATTTGTAAAGTCTATTTATTAAACAAAAGGTAAAGAGCAAAAAAGATGCTATATGTTTGACATAATTAATAAAAATTGCGATTTTTACACCCTGGAGCAAATTTAAAAAAGAACCTATTTACAAAAAACAGTATAACATGGTTAGTATGATGGTTAATATGGAGTATGTCTCCCGGACGATGCAATACAGGCCTTACAACGCCTAGGCATGCTGAGTATCAAATTATCAATCTGATCTTGGGGAATATTACACCACTCATCAAGCAATGCCCTCTGAAGTTCCGTTTGATGGGCTGCAATTCGTCGGCCAAGCATATCCCACACATGCTGTATTGGATTCAAGTCCGGTGAGTATGCTGACAATCCATACGGGTGATATCCTTCAATTGAAGTCATTCGTCTACAATGTTTACATGGTGAGGACGGGCGTTGTCATCCATAAACAGAAATTCAGCACCCATGGCACCTCAAACAAACGTACATGTTGTTCCAGAATGACATCACGATAGATGTGGCCTGTCATCGTTACACTCTGAACATGCAGGTCAGTTCTAGAACGAAGAATAATTCCTCCCCAAACGAGCCATCCTGCACCACCGTAACGGTGTCGTTCAATGGTGTTCTCTTGGTGGTAACGGGTACCTGGCGCCCTCCATATGAAAGTACAGCGAGAATCAGACTGCAAAACATCGTCGGAAAACATCACACCAGACCACTGTTGCGGTGTCCACAATGCATGCTCTCTACTCCAGGTTAATCGCAGCCAACGGTGAGTTGCGGTAAGTGGAATACATCTGACAGGCCTACGAGCATATAGACCAATGTGCCCTAAGCGTCTGTACACGGTCTGCCGTGAAACTGTCGCGGGAGCTGGGTAGCTGAAGAGAGCTGGACGAGACAGGTCTGATGCCGTGCTCAGTCTGTTTCTTTTGGCAGTAACTGCTAAATACCGGTCCTCATTCGGCGTTGTGCGACCTGTGCTGTAACATCTACTCACATTACCATCATCTTGGAATCGTTGCCAAAGCCTGAAGATGACACTCTGGGCAATTCCAAGTTCCTCGGATACTTCCAGCTGGGTACGTCCTCATTCCAGTCGCCCGGATATTCTACCACTTAAAAATCATCCAAATGCTTCTTTGTGCCATAACTATGTTATTGCACTGAAAGGCTTTTAAAGTGCTTGTGAACAATTTTACTTCTTTGCCACCATTCCTTATATACTCCTCTCTTACACTCGTCATTGGGACGTACTATCCGCGCCATCTGGTGGTATCCAGTTTTGTAATTTGCATATTCTTCTTCAAGATGTGTGTGATAATTCTACAGGTGAAATTTATTTTAGAGTTCAATTTCTGTGTGATTCTGAATTATCCTTAATTTATGGACATGGGTGTATTTATTTCTAGGATAGTTCAAGTTCTCCCTTCAGAGATATTATTTCCTATGGTGGAGAATGGTTGGTTATGCTGACTTTTCTATCATCACATATGATTCTCATGTATCTTGTGCATTCACCTGATTGTCCTAAGTTAGTATGGTTACATGCATTATTATATTATATCATAAAATTAATATTAAATAATTCTGCATTATTTGGTATTAAATAAATGGGAGTGTTTAATCATGTTTATTAAAATTTGTTTTAATTAAATTAATAATAAATTTGTAAAATATTTTATGAATTCAGTTAGAAAGGTATGAAATTATGTATTTGTAATTAATTAACTATTAAAATTATTTTTCATGTAATGATTTGGTATTTTTTTTTTTTCTTCTGTGCAATATGAGGCTGTTTTAAATGGCAAGATTTAAAACTCCTTAAATATATATGTTTTCTGTATAAACCTTCCACATTAATTTTTCATATTAAACATCTAAAATATATTTTTTATTTTTAAATTTTAATATTTTTATTGAAGGCATGACTGTTTAAATTTTGATGGGAAAAACTGAATGATGGTTTTATACTACATGCTTTAATGTTCTTAGGAAAAGATATGAAATGTAATTTTTGTAGTGAAAATATAAATATATCCACTATTCTTTTTTTTGTAGTTTTAATTTTTAATTTCTTCAAAATTTCACACATAGGCATTTTTACATTTATATTATTTATGATCAAACCTTTCATAAACAGTACTTGTAATTTTTAATAAATAGTTATGTTATTTTTTTTTGGGATCTTCTTCCATCTGTATTTCAATTTGGAACTCAATTCTGTATTTTATGTCATCATTTAATATTGATATAAATTATGTTGATTTTGGGATAAATAATAATTATATTTATTTTTAAAATCTAGATTGCATACATTTAATTATGTTGTGTTTTAATTATTATTTATGTTATCTTACTGAAATAAAACTTTAATTATAATATAAATTTTTTTTGGTATTAATAAACTATCTCCCTTTAGTAGTATTAAATTTCTTCATTAATATTCTTTCTTTAAATTATTTTTTAACATCTCAATTAACTCATATTGCATTTCTTTTCTGCTATCAGGTACATAATATGAAAAATTTGTGTACTTTTTTTTAAATAGCATTCAATGTTAGTTTATCTAGACTATTAATAAAATGAAAATGCTCACCACTGATTACTATTTAGTGTGATACATATCAAAATAGAAAAATGCAATAGTTTAAAAGAATTATCTCAATTTTTGAATGAGTTCGAAGCTGCAAGATTATGTAGGTGAATATAAAAATTTACAAATGAATTTATTATAAAATTCAAACGAAAAAAAAAAATTTCTAAATAGTGTTGAAAATGCTTGTATGATTCTACAGAAGCCTAGAAATTAACCTAAATATTTAATAAATAAAAACAAAATCATTTTTTAAAAATGCTTGGAGGTGTCTCCATTCAGCGGTTTTTTTTTCACCAAAATTTGAATTTTCACATATGCTGTTCCCACTCATATTATGATTCATTACTGAGATTAATTTCATTAATATTTTAAATGTTTGCTGTATTTTCTTATATGAGAATAAATAAGCTAGATTAGTATATAATGCATACATGCACACACATGTGTATATATATATATATATAATTTCAATAGCTTATGTAGAATTTTTTACTTTATATTCAGAGGATATTTTGGACCTGGAGGTTTGCATGATCAAGGTGCTTACTTTAATTGTACAGGTGGAGCAGCAGGTTATATTGATAGAATCATCTTAGGACCTTCTCATTTGTATCAACATCCAGGCTCAAAAGTGAGTGTTAAATGAATTGTCTATCTTTAAAACTTTATATTAAATTAGTTGTAGGTTGAATTGTAACATAATACTATTAAAAGGTTTTGACTATGTTATAAGTGTACTTTGATTTATCAGATTATTTCTTTCAGTTATATTTCTCTAAATTTTTAATTTTTTTTTATAGAACCAAAACAGTAGAATAATTTTTTTTAAGTATGCAGAGTGATACATACATAGTACAGAGTGATACATTCATAGTAGTTAAAATATATGATTGTAAGATTTTTTTTTTTTTTTTCATGCTCGAATTTCACAGTGGTTGAATAGGGATGAATTTTTCTATTTTTTTTAGTAATATTTAACTTTCTGTATATAAAAAGTTCAGTTGTTTAATTGATATGACACGTTCTGAGGGAAGTTTCACATTTTGAGGAAACATTTGATTACATCATTGCGCAACAGCCCATTGTGAGCCAAGGCTGCTGGTAGATTTTGAGATGAGATATGTTTTTTTTTTTACAAGGTAGGGTTGTCGGCTCTATGCCTAACGCTCAACAGTCATATGAGAGAGGGACCTAAGGCTTAAAGTGAATTCCATCATTTGATTACATTCAACATAATTTTTGTTTTTTGTTGCCATGATAATTCTACTTTGTAGAAGGAATAATTTTTATATAATAATAAATGTTTTCCATTTGATTCGTTCATTGTACATTGAAAATTAGTTTGTTAATTCATGAATTATTATATAACATGTTTTTTTTTTAATTTATTTAATGTGAACCATTCATTTCTTGGTTTGTTTTAGGCTATTTATCATAATACTCTTCCTTATGATCCTGAAGGTATCCTTGGTTATTTCACTTCAATATTTCTTGTTTTCTTAGGATTACAAGTTAGTGTTATTTTTTACATTTCCTTTTAATGTTTTTTACCTTTCATCTAATATGACTTCACCTTACCATAAAATTTTTTACATTTTTTTTAGGCTGGAAAGATTTTATTAATGCACAAAGATCCTAAAGCTCGTCTAATTCGCTGGACAACGTGGGCTTTATTTACAGTATGTATTTTAAAAAATAATAAAAAAATGCACTTAGAGGGTTTATAATTACATCTGGCAAACAAAACAAATTATAAAAATCCACTTATTAAAGTTTTAAGTAGATTGTCAATTCTAATGCTTTTGAAATTAAAATCTCAAGTAATTAACTGTATTGAAATAGTCTACAAAAATTGAATTATAAAAATTGTCATTTTTCTAAAATTTAACTTTATTTAAATATATAAAAATAATTGTTTAATATAAAAAACAAAGATTAAATAATAAACATTTTAAAAATAATTTATGAAAAGATGTTAGTTTTTAGAGATTAATATATTTTATTTAAATTGTATATAATTCATCTGTTTATTAGAGTTAATCACAGAATCAATTAGGCTACTTTTTTCCATACATTTATTTGACATTTTCAAATTTTATAAATATTGTTTTTGATGATTAAAATTAATTTAGTACTATTTTTTATTAATTTATTATCTTTTTTTATTTTCAAATTAATTAGAATAACTGAATTTTTAGGGGTTGCATTTCTGGAATTTTGTGTTGTTTTTCCAAGAACGATGGGTGGATTCCTGTCAATAAAAACTTATGGTAATAATTTTTTGTTGTTGTTGAATTTAAATAAAGAACAAATAAAAAATAAAAAAAAAGAAACTATCGAATTTTAAAAAGTTATTATATGACAACTTCAACACTTATTACTTTTTTCCAAGAACGATGGGTGGATTCCTGTCAATAAAAACTTATGGTAATAATTTTTTTTGTTGTTGTTGTTGAATTTAAATAAAAAAAGAACAAATAATAAAAAAAGAAACTATCGAATTTTTAAAGTTATTATATGACAACTTCAACACTTATTTTTATACTCATTTAATTAATTATTTAAAAGTAACTTTGCATTTTGGTAGTATTGTTTGATTTGAATGTCATATAAATAATAATTTTAAAAATTCTTTGTTATAATTGAAATTTTTAACATAAAAGGAAGGCTATTATTTACTGTATTGTTTGTTACAAATATCAAAATTTTGCATGCATATTTTTATAGTTAATTATTCTGTGTACTTGAAAGTTATTTATAGTAATATGAATATAGGAAACAATTTATATTATTATTATTTGTCCATTTAGGTCTGTCTCTTTTATATTTGCAACTGCTAGTTTAGCATTTCTGTTGCTTTCAATATGCTATATTGTAAATGATGTTTACAAGTTTTGGAGTGGAGGTCCATTTTATCATGCTGGTAAATGTATTTTTATTATTTCAACTTGTTTTATGTATTTTTAGTGCATTATTTTATTTATCAATAAGGTGTTTAGATAAATAACACTTTAACTACTACACTACTCAACAAGTTCTTCAGTTATCCATAAAAATATGTATCTAAATATTTATCTGAGATTTGCTTGATAAATATTGTAAATTTTCAAAAATCATTCAATTGATTAATTCAATAATTGGATTAATCAGTTGAGTGATTCTACAGTCGTTCAAATAACAGGTGCACTTTCTAAAATCCTATTTAAGCTTCTGCATTAAAAATTGTAATCCTTTCCCTCCATATTTTAATGTGTTATCGTTGGCATGTGCTAGTCATTGGGTTGCAAAATTTTTGCACACAAAATGCAGATTTGAAAATAAGTAGACTGTTCAATAAAAACGGTCGTGAGCAATCTGAACTTGGAATCTGCTTCTTGTCGAGGGAACTGTGATAACTGGTGTTACTACAGAATATACTTGTGGCATTTTTTTTTTTTTTAAGTCATTAAGAAATACTACTTTCTTGCATATCCTTAGTATCAGGTCTGGCAGTACTAAAGAGTAAGCAGTCATGGCATCATTTGTAATAAAACATCTTTTCATTTCCTTTGGTTCCAAAATATGTAAACAATTATTGTAATTTTATTCTGTGTGCTATATTTAACATAATTTTAATGTTTTCTCTTTTTCATTACAGGTATGAATTCAATTATGTTATATATTGGACATAATATTACTCATAACATGTTCCCATGGAGATGGCAAGTTCATCCTACTCATCTAAATGAACTTTTTATAAATCTTTGGGGAACTACATTGTGGGTCATTATTGCTGTATGGATGCATAAAAAAAATGTTTTTGTCACAGTGTAGTTATCCAAAAGTAATGTGAATACAGATTTTAAAGTTTGTCAATATCTGAGGGATAATTAAAATTGATTTCAAATTCAGAAAGCATTTGATATTTTTTCAACTGTAAATTTTATATGTGTTAATATGTATCTAATTTTTAAAAAATATTTTATGAGTTTTGAAATAGTTTTTAATCAAAATACATTCTTATTGTTAAATGTGGAGTGCTTAAAATTATTTGTAACTTTAATTTGTATGAATTTAGTAGATTTTACTGTAAATATCTTATTGAAAAATGTCATTTAGCTATTCATTGTTACTGCAAAATTTGTCATCAAATGTTTTATATTTTGTGTCAATGTAGAAGATTAAAACTAGTGTTCTTGCACTCACATTAGAATACTCAAAGGTTTTATAAAACTATCAGAATTTAATATGTTAAACATCTTAATGAAAAGAAAGCTGTTTAAATGAATTACTTTGAACACTTTAAGCATCTTTTTTTAATTCTGATGAGAGACTTTCTATAATTTAATAATCACATGCATAATGTAGGCATTGCCATTGGCCCAAATTCTTATTGTGTGTGTATTTATATGTGCTTATGTATATATAATTATTGTGGTTTTGTTTTTTAGTATGTCAGAGCAATAAAATTATATAGATAAATATTTAGTGTTTATGTACTTTTATTACAACTTTATTAACAATTAAAATATGCCATACAAATTTTAAAGTACATTTTAATGTATTTTCTATGGTTTTGTTTAATTTAAAAATTTAATTACTGCTAAAAAAGATCTAAAAAGGTAAACTATCTTAATGTAAAAAAAAAAAAAAAGCTATGCATATTAATTTTTCAAAACTTTCATGCTAACTAAAAAAAACTACTAAAAAGTATGAATTTTGTCTATCCATGAAAACTCCTTGCTCTTGAAAGTGGTTTTCAAAGCTTAAATCTCAATTACTATCAATGTATTACATAAAAGTGATCAGTTGATAACAGTAACATGATCGTTTTGAAAGGAAGTAAAAAGTATCACACTCAGACCAATAGAACTGCAGGAATTTAACCAATCTAGCTGTTTTAAGAAATTTTATGTTACCATCTCTAAGTATCACTGGTTCAGTAGCAATATTAATTATCTTAGGCATTAAGGTTTCTCTGGCAACAATATGTATAAAAAATTATGATATATGTGCAAGTAATATATATATATAAAGGCATGAAATGAAATCAGACTAAACATTTTTGAAGGAGTTTGTATACATATTTAACCTTCCACTCTATAAAAAGAAATTTTTTCCTTCAAAATTATGAGAGGAAATCCAATTATATCCTTCAATAACCACAAGCAAACAGTTACTGTTATAACAGAAAATCAAGTAGGTATTGAAAATTTCTCTCAGCACTGAAGCTTAAATAAAATCTATTCAGATCAACATTGATGACTTTGTTATTATCAAGAACAAATTTAATAGCTGATCAAGAACTGTTTATTATATTATAAAGAACAAACAAGATTTAATATAGCATCTTTTCTTACTTGTCTTAAGCTGTTTGGTAATATTTTTATAAGTAGAGTACAGGAATGACTTAAGTTAATCCTAGTACTGCACTTTCAAAGTTGCTAAAAAACTGCTTTTATAGGCGAATTCAATAAACGTCTTTGAATTTATTTAACAATTTTTTAAATGCATTAATAAAGATCATAGTACAAAAAAATTCAATTCGGAAGTTGGAAATATTCTGACCCCCTCTCCCCACACCTAGAAGTAATGGAGAACTAAAAAAATATTTTTCAGAAAGGCAAATTAATAATCAGCTGATATTGACCAAAACAGTCATCTTTTATCAAATATAAAAAATGAATTATTTGTTGATTTTATGCTGTATTTTGAAATTGAACCAATAGTATAAAAAATTTTAATAGCTGATTGTATTAAAAGAAAAGATCAGATATTAAAAAAAGTGAAGAGTAGATAGGTATAGGAAGTATTACTGATTTCGCATTTTGATGGATTAAAATTTCCAATATAATTTTATACCTTTTTTCTTTTGATTAGAATTTAAAAGCTAATCAAAGAAATATTCTCTACAAAATTATTGAAACCTAGACATCGTAAAAAGGAAACATTAACAAAATTGGTGATAAACAGTTCAACTAATTAGGTCCTAATATATATTGATTACTTTGACCAGGTAACATACCATATCTCTAAATAATTTTTGTAAAAATTTACATTTAAAGCACTGTCTTGACAAGCGGTTTTTAGGGAGTGGTAGTTAGCATTCTACTTTATTATAATCAATTTTTCTTTCACCTTATGAAAAACCTTATTTGATCTTAATTTAACATCCTAGTCATGACCTATTTGTAGAATTTCGATTAAATCAGTGACAGACAGTTTGTGACCATTTCTTGTTAGTTATAGAATATATGAAATTAATACAGAGGACAAAAAATATATCAATGAAATAATAAAGCACATATCGTTTCATATCGAACTTTATTTACAAATAATCTTATTGTGTGTATACAGAGATAAATATTAATGTATTTCTGTACTAATTATAGATCAAATAAAATGCTCTTAATTTCAGAATAACTACTGATGGTGCCTATAATATGTATAAAAAAGATAGTGACTACATCAAAAATTTAAATCTGTTGTCGTGCTTGCTGAATTTTTCTAACATTCAAAAGGAGATGAAGCTCCAGAAAATAAATTTCTACATTTTTTTTTAAGTCACTTAAAATGATGTTAGCTAATGAACTTAAAAAAAGCTTGAAAATTTAAGCAGTTCTATATAATTTTTTTTATGATTAAGAGTAAAACATTCTTTCATATTCATTATTAGATAATTCTCAATAAAATGTATTCATAAGGATAACAAATTTCACACTTGATACATATCAAATAATTTAAATACATTATAATTAGAAACATTCCTTTTTAAAAATTAACTTATCACAGCAAATAAAAACATATTTAAAGAATTAATTTTCAATACATATACAGTTCTTTTTAAAAAAACCGGGATCAAATAAATCAAAAATGAAATATCCAAAAAAAATCAAGAGAACAAGCAAAAGAAATGAAAAAGTCAAAGAAAATATATATGAATATTTCTCACAATGAGATCAAATACTGAAAAACAGTTAAAATAATATATGGAATTAATAATCCATTACACACTTCAAAAACATTCAAATGTTTATAGTGCAAAGCTTTACATCCAGAACTCAACACAATTCAAACATCACAGGACAAAAACACTCTAAATAGGTAATAAAACAGTTCCATTTAGCTTTCAAAGCTATATTTCCAAGCAATTCAGTTTGTTTGCAATTTCTAAAGGCAATATAAATTTTCAAAGCAAAACTTGTTAGTAAGTGAGAATAGATTTGCTTTTAAATATTTCGTATGCAAGCTAATATTTATAAAGAAATTAATTTCAAAGAAGAATGGAGTTTTGATTGAAGCATTGATGTAGTATTAGTTATTTAAAACAAAACAAAAATCATTCACTCTTAAAAATTCTAACAGCCCGAATAGTTTTGAACTACATATGTAATGGGATCTGTTGAAAGCCAAAGGGAAAGGACAAAACGATTAATTGTAGCACTGAAACAAAATTAATGTTTATTTTAATATTTAACAGTTTTTTTTTTAAGATTAATCCAATTTAATATTTTTTTTTCATAAAAACAAAGAATCTTATCAGTATCAAATTCAAGAACATATTTCATTTCAAAATGAATAATTTTGACCACATTATTGCAAAAGTAGACTAGACATTATTCAATAATGTTATCCCTGACAAAATTATTAGTTCATAATTTATCAACTTTATAAATAAACTTTTAAACAATTTAACTAATTAGAATTTTCAAGCAATTTTATATACATAATTAAAAATGTAATAATCCCTGAAACATAAAATTTGCATAATTTTGTTTGTTACAAGGTTAATAAACTTTATATAAAACTAATACCTACATACACAGTTCAGTGCACAGACCAAGGCAGCAATAAAATCAACTGTACATACACTATCTACAAATGAAGAGAGATGTATAATAGTTTTGATGAAGAGGCAATGTATTTCCTTCAGACATCAACAACCATCTTCTTGTGTATGTCAGTATTGCCAACCATCTGAAAGAAAAAAAAAATATCACTCTTATCTTAAAAATTATTAAATATGTCACGATTGTAAAATGCTTCAAATGGATTAAAGAAGGACATTAGATAATTTTATTGGATAGATTTTGACATGTACAATTTTAGGAAAATATTAGTTAAGAGCTTATCAAGCAATTTATTTACATATTATGAGTGATAGATTTATTTTTCATATCTTATGTACACTAAAAGCAGAAACATTACTGCATGCTGAAAATTTCTAATATAATTTTTAAAATATAAGCATATAAACATATGTCTTCAGACAGATATTGATCCTAAATTTTCACTGAATAATATAAGCAATAATGACTTTTATATTTGCTTATTTATAAACCAAATCTTATATATTTTTATAAAGTATATTTTGGAAAATCTTGAATATTGATGCTAAAAATAATACAATTGGCAAATCATCTTCATTGATGCAACAGCCCCACGGTGGGTCAAGACCATCTGCCTATTGGCAGATATCAAGACAGAAGATGTTTTCTGTTTACGAGATAGGGTTGTACCCCCAACAGGGTAGTTGGGTTTACAGTCTAATAGATCAGGACCTATGGTTTAAAGTGGATTCGAACTGCTACAAAACATTCATGGCATGGCCGGGACTAGAACCCAAAACCTGTGGTATCAAGCGGCAAATCACTAGTGACTCAGCCATTAGGCCCCCAATTGGCAAATAGAAGAATCAAATACTTAAAAAACTAATTTAAAATTATTGACAATAACATGAAAGATGCTTTTGGTAAAATTCTGTTGAAAGTTTAAAAAAAAAAGAAGTTTTACTTAACTAATGTTTTACTGCTGCAATTTTGATTTAATAATTTAAATTTCATATAGCACTTAATTTTTTTTTTTTTTATGTGAAATCTTTATTTTTGAATAGCATCAGCTATATAAACTGCATTTCAGAAAAAAGCATTTTTTTTTTTTTTTTTTTTTATAATTCTGCATATTTTCATTTTGTTTGAAATTATGAAATTTAATAGAATTAATGATCTTACAGCACAAAATTCTTGGAATGAGATTTTTCCATCCTCATCTTTATCAGCAAATAAGATAGTTTTATCCACTATCTGCTGAAGCTGGACATCTTTCAAATTACTTCCAACCATCATCTTAAGAACTTGGAACAGTTCACTATTTGATATGTAGCCATCATTATCCATGTCATAGATTCGAAAAGCAACTGAAATAGTAAAATTTAATTAAACCTTTTTAAAAATACTCCAATTTTTCAATTATAGCCTACTGCTAGTACACAAATCTAAATACTTACATCGAAGTTTAGATTCTTTATCACCTTTAACACTAAACTGGGATACGCCTTGAATGAATTCTGAAAAAAAAATATTTTAATATGCATTTGATATCATGATGTTTAAATAATAATGGTGACCAACTTTAATACACTTTTAACAATTGTAGATTATTGCAAAATAGAATTCATGAGTACTAAATTTTTAAAGAGGGATAACAGTAGAGGAGTAGGGAAAACACAAATTTATTAATTGAAAGTAATTTTTCTTTCTTTTGCCTATATAAATCATAAAAAAGGAAACAAAATCTTATAAAAATCACTATTAAAAATTAAAAGATAATGCAGCTCATGGTATAAATTACATCTAAAATAATTTACAGAGAGCATTCACATATTTTTAAACTTCGTTTATATATATAAACAGATAATTTTATTTTCTAGCATATTCATTCTGATGGCTCTTTTGTTAAACTATCATTTTGCATTTTGATTTCCAAAATAAAGCAGCTTTTCTTAAAATATCAAGGCTGATTTTGTTTTATTTCCCTATAATTTTCCAGAGTATGATCAATGTATTAGGACTTGTTTTAAAAGCCCAAATGTACAGTAAATCATAGCAAGATATATCAGGGAGACTTGTACAGGATGAATTTAAAAGGGATACTCTCTTTCCGATTTCAAAGGTATCCTTATCCTGATGAAACTTGACCTATACAATCTTCACTATGAATCTTAGTCTAAGAAATATGTTTTAGCATTAGTCTGTTGAATTGTGTTTTATTGTTTAGATTAGCTTGAAATCTGATTTTGTAATTTTATGAATATTTTCTTAGGGATACATACAGATTTTGCGATAGTTCTTTGTGAGAAGAAGATTATCTTTTGAAACAGAGGGATGAAATTTTAGATATAAGAAGTGCGCATACCTTGTTAAGTATGCATTTTTTACCAGTTTTTCACAAATGTGAATTTCAAAATTTTAAACTTTTTTTTTTTATTAATTATGTCCCTTTTATTTTTATGCACAGAAATAATAAAAAATAATGTCTATAAATAATAATAAATATAATGTCTGATATATAGTTTATTTTTCAGTGACATATTAAAGCAAAGAATTAATTTTAATGATAGTTAAAACTTATTATTCAGAATTGATCTCATTCAAATTTTGTTTTTCTACTCATTTAAATTTAATTCATGGAGAAAGTCAAAATCATTAAAAAAAAAAAAAATTATGAACATCCTGTGTATAATAGAGTAGATGTTTGATAAATTTTTGTCCACTAATTCCTTGACAGCAATGACAGATATAAAATACAAAGCAATTAATAAAACTTATTAATAAAAACATTTATCAACTTTAGATATTTTATTATTTAATATATATATATATATATATAGAGAGAGAAAATTAAATATTATATATTTTATCTACTACACAGTAATATATTTCTTTTATACATAATTTACATACATATATGCATAAAAATATAATTACCTTTGAAATCAACTTCTCCATTGCCATCTGTATCAAATATATCTATTACACGCTGAACCAAAGGATTTTGCTGTAATTCAGGCAAAGACATAAATTCATCTACACTAAGAGATCCCGAATTATCCAAATCCAATTTACGGAATCTTTTCCCCAATCTTTTGATCTCATCTGATCAACTGTACAAAGAGAAAAACATCTCAAAATTTTCAAATGCTTCATAAGATATTGTTAATTTTTTTTTTTCTTCATATTTATAAATTATACTTACAAGTGGAGCACATTTCCATTGGAAGTGAAGTTTCATTTCCCTATGAAGAAAATGTATACTTCTTAAACATTTATAAGTTATTTTAATTAAACAATTCTAGTACTACTTTTTTAAAGATAAATAATAAACTAAAGCAATCAAGAAAATATATTTATAAATATAACACAAATATCTTACTAAACCAAAATTTTAAAATTTTATTTCAATTAAAAAAATTTTCTGAAATATAAACTGAAATGAAAACACATTTTATAATGTTAGTATAAATTTAGATTTATATTATAAAGAATTAGATAGTATTAAATTTGAACAAATTTGAATTTAGCAACAGTGAGAATTTTAATAATTTCAAGTGAAAAAAAAAGCATGAACACTTTGATCAGCTGCAAAGTTTAGACATTTACTTTTGTAAAATTGCCTGTACGAAAAGATTTCCCTCCAAAAAGAATAAGAATAACTAACTATTGAGTTAATTAAAAGTAACTCAGAATTTAAAAAAAAAAAAAAAAAAGTACTTATAAACTTGTTTATAAATATGTAGCTGATAAACTTGGCCCATAATAGCTTAAAATTATGAAATCTAATTCATTAAAAGGTTACATAGGGGTTTAAAAATATGCTAATAATTATCAAGTTTACATTTACATCTAATACAGAACAACTTTTTATATATAATTTAACAAATTTGCTTTTTTTATATCTAATGAAAAACAATTTATAAATTTAAAAGATTCTTATTGTGAAGTTACATTTAATTTTTAAAGATTGGAATTATTTTCTCAGTGTTAATGAATGCTCAGGTGCTCAGATGTTTATTACTACTGAAAACAGCATGTAAATTGATACCAAAAAAGCATTACTCCTTCTGTTTTTCGTAATAAAAAAGCAGAAATTAATTCTAATTTTATATTTCATTTTTCACTTAATTCATAATTTGATTAAATAAATAATTCTTAGGCAGTATGCCTTAATTTATACAAGGAAAAAAGTTCTGAAATTTAACAGCACCAAGAAGAAAGTTATAAGCTTTCTTGTGACTGGTACACCATTAGAAACAATTATTAAGAATGCCATGTAATTTGTATCAAACACTGTTGATTTATTTTGGGGTCTTAATCAAAGAAATATCAAAAATATTCACTTAATATGTATTCTACATTGTTTTTAATATTACAGTTCATCAAGACAAATTGAAATTAAAATTTGATTAATAAGATTATCTGATTGTAAAATATATTTTAAATACAAAGATTTCTTTTTTATCCGATATATTTAACTTACAATTCATTATTAATTTCAATACTGCCAGAAAAAAAATTTTATACAAAAAAACTAGACATTGAAATTTTTAATGTGACATGGACTTATATTTATCAAGGAAAAAAAAATCATATCATTACTTCTACAAAGGCACAAATTGAAATGTGATTTCTTTTAAAATTCTTTAATAAAACTTTTGCATAATCATCATCATATATATATATTTAATCATTTCTAATAAAACACTAAAAAATTTTGATATTTTTTAATATCAAAAAATGAATTTATTCCTTTACAATAACATAGCTTAAAGTTACACAAATAATTCAATATCTTCATGATTTAGCTTTAAATATGACAAAAAGTTAGACCTTATAAGTTTATCAAATGTATTTTTATCAGTTTATCTCCAATTAAGAGTTATTAATTTCATTTCTATTTACTTTTAACAATTTATTTTCATTTAATTAACACACAAGAGGAAGCAAAAGGTTGCATTTTCAGCACCACCCATAGACAGCCAACCACTCCCAGCTTTTTTTTTTTTATCCATATTGAAAGTAGTTAAATATCCTTACACAGGACACAGAAAATTTATAAAATAACTGCTTAAAGATCTTTAGTTTTGTTCAGAATTTTTTTTAGCAAATTTTTATTACTTATTTAGGATATGGAAAAATCTTAATAAGAAAAAAAGTATTTTAATTTATTAGTTATTTGATCAAATCTTTTTTTGGCAAATTCTACAAATCATATTACAATACTTTTTAAATAATAAATTTATAAACCTAAAAATATACAGAAAATTCACATTATTGAAATACAGAATAAATAACATTAGGTGGAATATAGGAGAACATAAATATACAGAATGGTTCTAACTTTGATACTCAAAAAAAAAATTTTCAAATGTAAATAAAGCTATTCAGAAATAACTTTAAGTGAATGTAAATTCAATGATAGTAATATTTTGTTAAAAAATTATCAAGAAAAAAAAAAAAAAATTAAATAGGAAATTTTAAAAAATATATGCAACCTAAATAACGTAATTTATAGCCGCCTTTTTTAAACTTATTATTTACCATGATAAATTTTCCTTACAAAAATAATTGGCAACTATTGTAATTTTTTTTCCAGGAACCACATGGTCATACAATAACATAATTTCATAGAAAAATTCAATAATGAATACATTTATATCAAATATAAAAGGTATTAAATCTATCAATAAAATACATTTATCATAATGTGGCGAATATGTAATTTACTAGACAAACTGATAAGTATTTAAAAATATGAAATAAAATATAGACCTTAATGCGCAAACTAATCAATCGATGAATTCCATTTATGGCATACAAAAATTTGGGAGAGAAATAAATAGTATTAGTGCATATTTTATCTACAAAATAACTGAAGTAATAATTATAAATTACGTCCTACTTAAGCTTTTAATACGGGATAAATTTGACGAAATAGTTTGCAAATACAAGTAAAAAGATATATATTGCTTACCATTGTTAAAGTAATCTATTAACAAACAAAAATACTCTGGGAGAATAGCAAATTATACGTATAGAATGGAATTTATCCGTAAATTTTTTCTATAAACTTGTACAAATAGTTGATCTTGATGATGAAAACGGTAGAGAAAATGTTCACCTGGGTATCTGTTTACATTACTAAATCTGACCGAACAAAAGAAAAATTTAGTTACACTTTCTTCCACATGAAGGCGCGATGATGGATTAAATGAAATTTTTTTATAAAAATACAGAAACTAGTTTTTTTTTTTTTTAAATTTGAACTATGTTTCACAAATAAAAATTGGTTTTAATCTTCAAAAATCAATCAAAATATTTTATTTACTTTCAGAAAAAAAAAAAAAGTGAATGTTTAAAACAGGATTTTGATTGAGAATAATTAAAATTAGCAAATTTGAAAGTTTGGGGGTTAGCTAGTCAGAGACGAAAATTAATTAATGATTTCAAATATTTAAGAAATTTAAAAAAAAAAAAAAAAAAAATTAAATTTGTAAAACAAATAAAATGCAAACTTTTCTTCGAAAATAAATTTAGTTTTGTCTCACTAGCTCTGGTAAAATAAATTAATCAGAGAAATACATCAAAATGAATAGAAAATTAAAAATCATATCCATTCAAAACAATTTTTTTCTGATAAATATAAGAATTTAGAATGATGCATGTTTCTTTTTTCATATTTTGTTTTAGTAATTTCATCTTAAATTATTACAAGTAAACATACATAAATCTTAAACTACCGATGTAAATTAAGATATCTCATAAATGATATTATTAATTTAAATATTAATATATTTACAATGTACATTACTAAATAAAAGCTAAAATTTATTTTTATATTTATTAAGCTTAAATAGTAAGTCATACATCTCCTTTATCTGATTACGAGATCAATTTGGAAATTTTTTGTATAGGGAAAAAAAACAGCATTTCAACGTTTTATGAAAAAAACAATTATAAAAATATTGTTTTCTATTTTGTGGAGCTGACAATAAAGAAAAATATTACAATCCCTGGTGTTGAATAAAGTAAACTTTCTCAATCCCAAAAAGTGACAATAAAGTTAGCTCTATATTATTTAGTACTATCTTTTTTTTTCATTTCTTAGCAAAAAGAAAACAAAGTTGCCGGTTACTGCAATTCATTGTCCTGAAATTTAGGTAATTTTCAATCTGAAAACATCTCTTTCATTATTATCGTTTATTTTTCAATTTGGATATGTTTTAAATTTTAGGATTTAACAAATGTTGTTATTTTTGTTTTAGTAAAATAAATCAAGGATGGCTGCTGTTTGTAGTATTAATTTTGATGAATATGGTCGACCATTCTTAATATTAAAAGACCAAGATAAACAAACTAGATTGACAGGAATTGATGCTGTCAAGGTAACACCCAAATTTATTATAATTAAAATAAATTTAATTTGTCTATTGAAATAAAACTTTTATACAGTGGATTTTATATCACTTTTAAATTGCACATGTTTTCTAAGTCCGTCATTGTTATTTAAATAATTTCAAAATATTTTTGATTACTTCAACAATCCGATTTATTTTAAACATGTATATATTAATTTTGTACTCATCCTAAAATGTTTTCCAAAATTTCGGAACTAATAGTATATATCGTGCGCATATGTACAGCTGGGCTTATATTATTAAATGACCAAATATGGCGTCTTAGTTTTCCTATATTTCCACGTTCTGTTATTATTTTCTTTCATAAAGCTATTTCATACGGATAGAAAACTTAAATTTTCATTTGATCTGTTTAGTATTTCATTAAATCATGGCATGCTCTCTTTTGCATAATTAAAAGCAATTTATTGTTTTAATCTATTAAGGAATAATTTTTATTCTTATTGAACTCACATATGGCAGTAATACTAAACTTCTATTTTTAAAATTTAATTAATCATGATAATCTATTGTGCATGGTTATAAACATTTTAAATTAAAATGCCATAAATAATGTGTAAATTCAATTGACAGTTTTCTCATCTTATATCAAAGCCATCACAAGTGATTCCCGATAATGTAGTTTCTTTTTTTTTTATTGAATATTGATTATTATGTTTGGGAATTTCATTAGAGATAAATGATGAATAATAGTTTGTTATGATATTACATCAATTATATTTATTAGAGAAAAACAATTAAAAATTCTTGATTTCATAATTTGTCCCATATAAATTTTAGGTGTATGCAATCAGTAATTGAATTGGATAATTTCGATGTATATATATATTGGCAATATTTGCCCACTCCTTGTGTTTTTTTGCTGTGTTTGCCAATTTCTCCCCCTTCTCCCTAGTTCTGCTGTTTTGGTTTTGGATTTTCTTCTCTCCTCCTTTACCCCATATCCTAACTGGGAAAAGGAGGAAAAAAAATTAGTACTCATATATAACATTGCTTTTGGATTTCTTTTCTGGTTAGTTGCTAGTCCTTGGGTGTGCAGGTTCTGATATTTTGAAAGCTAAGAGGATTTTATTTTTTAATAATTTTAAATTCAAACCTTACAAATTTATGAGGGAAACTATGTAAATCCTTCAAATTGTTACATAATCACTCTTAATTAAATAAATACAGATTTTTAATTTAATGAGAACTATTTTAATTTTTAATTGACATTCTTTTTAAAAAATTTTTTACACCTTTCTATACCTAAATTTAAAAAAAAAAAAAAAAAATTCAATTAAACTTTTGCTGGTTAATACAATTATGAATTTGTATACATATCTGAAGTGACATGAATGATTTTGAAATAAGGCTTTATTAATTTTCAGCATATAATACAGTAAATAAATAATATAAAATTAAAATAAAACATATAAAATCTTACTTTTCTAAATTGGGTGAAGGAATAAATGAGTTAGTTTTTACTTGCACTATTTTAGTGGATTTAAGACACATTCTGTTCAAGGCAACTTAAGACTTAAGGAGATATAGTTTGTTAAGTACGATCCTTTGCATTGCGCCTATAAAGAAAACTGCTCCCACGGTCTTGGAATGCCACAAAATGACCTTGACAAGTTTTGAAAAGGATTTTATTATCGGAGAAAAGGGATAGGGTATTGGTAAAGGGATGTTTCTGAAACGATGAGTCATAGCTGTGCAGTTTTTGCTTCTGTTTCTGTTTGAGTAGGTCGTGTTTTTATTCTTCTTTTGCTTAAATATGAAACCAGCTATCAATGCAATGAATGTGATTTTGGTTTATGGGACTTGGTTTATAAAAACAAGTTTAGACATTTTAAATAAATAGTTATTTCTCCTATCATATTTTACATATGAAACAATAAAGAATTCTTGTTTTAGGAAATATCACAGCAGATAAGTTCTAACATCTGTTTTATTACACTGTTATTCTATACTTTAAATTTAGAATTTTTTTTTTTTTTTTAAATTTTATTTTTCTGTTAAAGTAAAAAGGGATTTAAAATGAGTTTTTTTTTTCCTCCAATACATATCATAACTATAGCCTGTATGAAAAATTGTGGCACTGGGGAGCGCATCTCGTAAGTTTTCCTCGGCAAGTAAGGGGTTAAAATTGAGATTAATCATAAACTAGACAGCTGTCATTAAAAAAAAAAAAACAGGCATGAGCTTGCTGTATGTAGAGTAGTTGCCTTTGGCGACAATCATCGTCGTTGGTGATTGCTAACTTGGCACAAAACTCCAGTTTTGTGCTAGGGCAAAGTATGTAGGAATCTTCCATTCAATACAATTCATATTTCTATGACATTGCTTCCATATGAATTGAACTAAAGCATTATATTACCCACAAACTAAATGCTATCAAGTATTTAGATTGATAGGCTCCTGTATTTGCAAGATTGAAAGTATAAATTCATTTTTCCTTTATAAAAACATGGAAAACTGTTCCTTAACACTATATACTGCCTAGGTTTTAAATGTAAATTGTAATTTGATTGTATCATTGTGGTCCATTCATTTTGAATTCTTAAGTAAGTTATCTATTAAGAAATTAAATGAATATTGTATTACACATATTAGATAAGAGTGTTTTTATAAAATTGGTGTAAAATTTGAAAAAATCATTGAATCAAATTTGAAAATCATCATTTCTATCATTGATGTGTTATTAATTAATTCAAAAATCTTCTTAATTGTTCAAAAGTATTTTAAAATAATATCAGATAAATGAATTTTAATACTATAAGCATGTTAAATAATTGTTATATGCTAATTTAATATTTTTAAGTTGCAAATGTTTATGTATCTTAAAATCACAGTTAAGTGCCCGATTTTTTTTTTTTTTTTTTAATTTTTATCAATATATCCATATTTTTTAATCTGGTGCATTAATTGAAGAGAAATACAAACTTTCTATTGAAAGTAAATTAATTTTATTTTTTTACTTTAATATTTATTTTACAGACTCATATATATGCTGGAAAAAGTGTTGCTAATGCTCTTCGAACTTCTTTAGGACCTAAAGGTAAAATAATTATGATTTTAGTATTTTAAAACAATAGATTTCTACAATAAAATCAAGGGACTTAAGAATTTTTGTTACTTTGTTTTAGTCAGCAGTTGGAAAAAAAAAAAAAAAAAAAAAAAAAAATTTTTTAAAATGTTGGACTGCATGGTAAGAAATGTAATAACGATTATAATCCCTTTAATAATTCCATGTTATAGCATCTAGGCTGAAATTCCTTTTTCAATCCTCACTCTGTTTTATATAATACTTGAATCCTTTGCATGTGATATCAAAAATTAGTTTTAAAATTTTATAAATATAAACCTCTCATCCATCCTCCGTATAGATGACAGAACTCTTATGCTTCTAGTATCTTACTGCACATTAGATCATTAAACAGAAGAGAAGCTGAAAATCCTAAGAAATATTCCGTGTAGAAAAGTCTATTTTATCATATTTGCCAGCAAAAAAGTTTTAAAACTGATTCAGCCAAATTAAATTATCACAGTCGTTAATTTGTGTCTTATTTAAATTTTAGGTTTATTTTGCAGCACATTATGAATAGTTAATATTGACTAAATACATTTCAACGTCTGTTAATAAATATTGTTATAGATTTTAAACATAACTTCATTGAGAATTGTTTAACAATTTAATTCTGTATCGAATAAAGTAAATTTTTCGCTTTCATGGAAAATAATTCCTAATAATCAGACGATGTTGAATTATTAAATTTTAAAATTTTGTTTTTCTAGGACTTGATAAATTGTTGGTCTCACCTGATGGTGATGTAACTGTTACAAATGATGGAGCCACAATTTTAAAAATGATGGATGTTGATCATCAGATTGCTAAACTTCTAGTAGAGCTTTCCCAATCGCAGGATGATGAAATTGGTGATGGTACAACTGGAGTTGTTGTATTAGCAGGTATAGATTTTGCCTTTTGTCAAAATGTTTATATTTATGTATAATCTGTTAATGTACCTGATAGAGAAATTTGTTAATATTTACATATTAGTGAATAGCTACAGACTTGATTTTAGAGCTAATTTAATCATCACAATTTAATCTTTAAAATACAAGGTTTGTCTCCAGTAAAAAAAGAATTAATGTAAATGTGTATCATTTTATCAGAAATTAATATTAAAATAGATTTAGGCTGGCAAAATAGTAATCAATTGGAACAATTACAAAATCAAAGTTGACTTAAGAATTTTAGCCAGACAATCTACTAAAATTAAGAAACTGAATAAAATAATGGGATCTTTTTTTTACCCAAAGAGAAAAATGTGTATCCAGCAGGCCCAGCAAGTAGTGTAAAATCGCCTGTTTGATTTCATTATTCTTGTGCTAACAAAATTCTGATATGTGATTTCAATGATAATGCAATTTCAATGCAGAAACATCTTAATATCAATTTTAAAAAAGAAAATCTGCTGAGTTATGCGAAGATAAATATAATTTCGTGTTGTTTCAATTCGATGTTCAAGATAAGTAACTGTTTTGAGAATTTTTGGTGTTTCTGACAATTTCTGATGTATAATTACTATATTTAATGCTTCATCTTCTCTTATTTCTAAAAGACTGTGGTTAGAAATATTAATATAAAGAATTCTCACAGAAAATAAAACTTATCTTGTAAACAAAAAGTAACATATTTTAAGTTTCTTTTATTATCGTTTTAAAATTGTATTCAAATGTTTATTTTTAGATACTTAAATTATGTATGATATATTTATGTAATGGTATTTATACTTTCACAATGTATAAGCACATTAACAAAATGAAAATATCTGAGACTGATTTTATACAAAACGTAATTTTTGATTTAAATGAAAAATGTATGTTACTTACGAGGTTAACAAAAGTTAATCTCATAAGTATGATGTTAAGTTGACAAGCATTATTAAGCTCCATTATATTATTGAAAGTTTGTTATTAGCTTTTTAGTTTATTTTTTACAGCAATTAAAGCTTTTATTTTATAATTTTTAACAATTTTTATGGGGAAAATATTTAATTTGCATATCTCTCTCAGGTGCCTTGTTGGAACATGCTGAGCAATTGCTTGATAAAGGTATTCATCCAATTAGAATTTCTGATGGGTATGAAATGGCTGCTCGTTGTGCTATCGAATATTTAGATAAAATCAGTGAGAGTTTTCCTGTTGATAAAGACAATTTGGAACCCCTAATACAAACTGCAATGACGACTCTTGGCTCAAAAATGTAAGATTTAATTATATTTACATATATATAGGTCAATATATATTTTGTGTGTAATTGTCTGGTATTGAAAATCAAATTTAGGTGAAGAATATAAAAAAGCTGTTATATTAATAGATATAAATGAAAGCAAAATTGTCAAATATAATGCAGTATTGCTTATATTATATGTGTGTGCGTTTTTATTAGTATGCAATAGTTTTACTAAAAATAATGATAAATTTGAAACAAAAAGTATTTTGGAAATCATGCTTGTGATACAAATGCTTGAATAATTTTATTATCCTAGAATAAAAGTAATCTTAGCATCTTGGCGTTATTTTCAAATCTTCAATTGTAGCATTGTTAATTGTTACAAAGTAGAATTTTTTTGAATTCTTTTTTATTTCTTACGAGACTGATAGAATGTAGAAAACAAAGTACAACATAATGACAATTTGTGAATAAAACAGTAGAAATTATGAAAATGACCCAAAAAGATTTAGTGTTTAGAATGTGAAACTAATTTATATGTAAAAACAAAAATAAAATAATATCAAACATGCATTATAATTAGTATATAAAATTTGTTAAAAGATGTTAACATATATTTGCATATAAAAAATTGTTGTGTTAATAAGTAAAGGCTTGTTGGTGGTTTATTTATTTTTAAATGTATAATTGCTTTTGTTCTATTTTTCAGTGTTAATCGATGTCAGCGGCAGTTTGCTGAAATAGCCGTGCAGGCTATCCTTTCTGTTGCTGATTTTGAACGTAGAGATGTAGATTTCGAGCTCATTAAAATTGAAGGAAAAGAAGGTGCTGGCCTTGAAGATTCAATTTTAGTGAAAGGTGTTATAATTGACAAATATTTCAGTCATCCACAAATGCCTAAAGAAGTTAAAGATGCCAAGGTAGCTATCTTAACTTGTCCCTTTGAACCACCCAAGCCTAAGACCAAGCATAAGTTGGATGTTACATCAGTTGAAAGTTACCAAGAGCTTGTGAAATATGAACAGGATAAATTTGTACAAATGGTTCAACAAGTATGTTATTTGGTTTATGCTGTTATGTCATTATTTCTATTATATTTGTTTTGTAAAAATTATTTTAATATGCCATGCACTAAATTTTCTTTAAATAATTTTTTCAGGTCAAAGATACTGGTGCTAACTTAGTTATGTGCCAGTGAGGGATTTGATGATGAAGCTAATCATTTGTTATTAAAGCATGAGTTACCTGCAATCTGCGTTGGGTTGGAGGACCTGAAGTGAGGTATGATTGCAAAATAATCTGAATTAAAATCCTGTTTGTTAAATACACTTGTTAATTCATAGGGTTTTTGCTTTTATTCTACTGCTGCTTTTTCAGAATA